>JABUQX010013062.1:32500-37500 GCA_015478945.1 Trachelipus rathkii | reverse complement strand
TAATATATTATATATATAATATATTAATATTATATATATATATATATTATTAATATATTATTAAGTAACTAAATATAAACCTATTATGTAAAATAAGATTACTTAAAATACTATACTATTTCTAGAATCTATTATTATTGGTCTTATGATTCAAACATTAATCTCATAGAAAATAGTAATTTATATTGACCCAAATACTCTTAATTACTCTTGGCTATTGGTCTATTACTATATCTATCTACATTATCTTTTAATACGTGTTTGTCATCTGTTTTATAATATCAATTCAGCTAACGTAAGTGTCCACAATTATTTAAGTTTTTCACACACCTCAAAAAATTGGATGTGATTCACTGTCTATGAGGATAGCTTTGATATAGAGTATTTACGTAATTCCTTAAGCTCATAATGAGCAGTGTCTCATATACCCTCATAAGAATTAAGAATATTAGTAGTCAAATTATATATTGTTACCTAAATGTTTCAATAATGTTATCATACTATATTAACTTTGGGTGTAATTGCACTCTTAGCTCAGTGGCAGTAGGAATAGTTACTCCCTAGGATGATTCCAACAATAATAAATAAGTAGATTTAGAGACATGATAACTTATGAGACTGGTACCTCAGAAGACTACGCGCCCCAGAGGATTGATTATTATAACCTCTCTTCTAATGTGTTCTAATTATATATATAGCAAGTTCATTGATAAAAACCACAGGAAGATATATAACGATATATATGGTATCTTTATGGTGAAAACTATTACAAAATAAAATAAATAGATCAAGTCCGAATAATACAAGTATTTGAAAGTTTCTTTCAACGATTGCTCTATTTCAATTAGTGGTTAACGTATTAACTGATTATTTATATACGTCATCGGTTAAACTAATATATATATAATATAATATATTATATTAATTTATGGCCATTACTATATATTATTGTCATAAGTATGGCACTATTAATAAATATTATATTTTATTCGTAGGAACTATACCCTTAATATGATTATTATATCAATAAAATTGTATCTATAGCATAAGATAAGATTTTTGATTTAATTATATACTAGATTTAATATTGATTTTTGACAGCGATAATTATTTAAAGTACACCAATGGTGGATTTTAGTTGATGTAGCGAGAAATAGACACTCTGTAGAATATTCCATGCATTTACATTCAGCTCGGTAGTTTTGTAGATGGTTTTATTATATATTGAGTAGTTCTTAAATTATTTCAACTACCTACGCATGGGTTGCGGGTTTAGCGGTTTGCCAGGTTCTATAATATTATTTAATACATACCTGCTGAGGTTTGCGTTGCGGTTGTACTAAATTAAAAAACAAAATTAAACAACAATTGCTTTGTTTACTAATACTACTACTAAATATAATTAATAATTTAACTAATTAATTAATACTTAACTATATAACTAAATAATATAATAATAAAATTAATATAATAATATTAAATATAATTAAATTATAAATTATAAATTAAATAATATAATATATAAATAATGATAAAAGATGTACTATGCATACTATTATCTAGATTTGCATGTTATGAAGTTATTTTATTTTATTGTTTGAATAAATTATTATGTATTTTATGATTCAGATAATATTGCATTAGATCTATCGCAATATTATTATGTGGTATATATGAGTCTATTTTCTGACAATGTTCTTATTTGAATTTATAGGCTATAAGTATTTTATCGCGTTATGGGGAAGTTCTTTTATAACAAAATGGAAATTTATGTCGCTCTCTGTAGCTTGTGCAGGTCTCGATCCGTGATAGGTGGAGGTGGGTGTCATTGATAGGATTGTATAAATGATTTATTTATATATCTAATATTGACATAATGTGATTTTGACATATACTCAGATCTTTTTTCACCTCACTATCAATTGTCGGTAAAGTTTACAACATCATAAGGAACGAATGTTCTAGTAAATTTACTAGCTTATTATCCATCCTCAACATTCTATCTTACCATTTTGATAAGTTAATATACAATTCAAAATTTTTTCTATAATTCAGATACTATTCATACGTAACCGATTTTTTTAAGTTATATACATATATATATATATATATATATATATATATAGTATATATATATATATATATATATTATATATATATATATATATATAATATATATAATATATATATATATATATATATATATATTTAGTGATAGATCGAATAACCGCAACCGCAATCGCAAACCGCAACCGAAACCGCGGTTGTCACTGGTCTACAGAACCGCAACCGCAACCGTGGTTGTCATTACTATAATATGATCTATATAACCTGACAAATGCGGTGTCTCTAGGAAGTTAATCTTTTTTAAAAATACTATTATACTCTTAATGCTACAATAAACTTTATCATCGCATTTTCATAAATTTAATTAATATATATTCTTAACAAGTATACCTAAGTTGATTTATGAGAGATTAATTATCCACGACTAGACACCATTTTAATAATTACACACTATTAATTAATATATTAAAAAAAATCTAATTACAAACTGGATAACATATTACGACGAGTCTATTCGTCAGGTTACACTATAATAACTATTTTTCTAATTAATCTAATTATCAAAATAATATATATATATATATAGAAATAACTTTTAATAATTTTTTAGAAATATGAACAACTTTAATTGATCAGTTGGTTAGTATATTATATACCCGATATAACAGACTTTATAGTTAAATGGTTAAAGTTTTATAAATTCTTTTGGGATTAGAGTCTAATATATGGACTACTCTCCAGAGCATCTGTTTGTAAATTGGGTAGGTAAATGTATAGAGGACAAAAGGACTATATTCTAGAATAGATATTATTCCTTATTATTTATGTAATTTATATGATATTTCCTATAATGTTGTCATATTAATGAAGATAGATTTGGTATCATGTTTTATTAAATATTGTTAATTATCACTATTAGTATTGTGTAAGAGCTGAATAATTATTCACATAAATTAATATGTTATGTCGAGAGGTTAATTGTTTATGTGTTGATTTTTCCTTATAATAACTAATAGCGTGCGTGTGAAGTCTAATGTGGTTTCGCCGTAATAGTTACTCATTGCAAGTTTGCTATAGATTTATGTATATAAATACTGAGTAGTGGGATATTGCTTAAGTTATTTTGATTTGAGTAGGGGTTTTAAACACTTTCTATATATGTATAATTAAAGATATATATTGTTTGAAAGGGATCATATTTAAAAATAATTAAAAAGTGTTTTGCTTTTATTGTGAATTTAGATAGACTTGAAAAAGGTTATTATAACGAAATAGAAAGCTCGTAATCTTAATATGTTATCCAAGTTATTATATTTTAAATGTTTTATAAATTAAACTAATGTGACCATGTTAATGAGAGAAATGAGTACTCGACAATAAGTAATGTGATGACAATATAGTATTCCATTCTATAAAATCCAACTTAACGTAAGTAAATAAGTAACAAATATAGAAAATAATGAAACCATATATAACTGGAAACTAATATATCACTCTATACGAGATAACATCTATTACTATATGCCTCCCCTGCATTCAGGCTCGTAAATTAAAAAATTAAAAATAAAAATATTTATAAGAATCAAAAATAGTGTGTTTAAATAATAGTTATTGAGTTTGTTATTAGGTGATTCTATATAGTTATTATATATTTAGAATATTATGACATTAAAAATAACTAATTTTTGAAATTTATAAATTAAGAAATCAAAATAGGTATTAAAATTTAAGAACAAGTAAATGTATATTTAAAATAAACATTTATAAGATTATATTGTCATTCTATATAGTTTAGTAATAATAGATTCTAAATTATCAATTGTATTTTTGATGAGCTGTTCTAATTTAAGTACGGAGAGATATTACAGCTATTATCTATAATAATTTGTAAACATCGATTATATAATCACTAATTGATTATTACTTATCTTACTTATTATCTCTTAATTGATATATTTTTAGCGGGTTCTAATATGACGAAATTTTTAGAGGTAGAATGTTCGATATATTATAGGATTATATTAGGTTTCATATACTATTTTAAATATAAGAATTAATAAGCATTATAGAATTTATAAACAAAACTGACTAATTTTAAAAGAGATAAATAAACCCTAGGATCTATAGATTTAATCTTTTTTAATTCGCATATCATGGCCTATATAGTTTTTATCTAGGTAGTACTCCCAAGATCATACTACTATATATAGTATTAATAGTATAAAATATATATAAAATATAAAAAATTCCTATATAATATTAAGCTAATGTGGATACTATTCTTTTATCGATATAATTAGACGTTCATATATATTTATATCCTTTACTATACTATAATATTATATATATAATATATTATATCACCATCATCATCACCCACCCTCTCGTCCCCAAGACCGGGGGGTAAGGTACTCAACATGCACCGGGGAACGAAAGTAGTAGAAGAATATGACGCAATCGAAAAGAAAGCCCCAGCTATATTAATAGGATTTTTTCGTAGTGTTGGGACCCTGATAACAAGCCTAAAATCTTTAAGGTTGTCATCTTTTATAAAATAATAGTCAGTTTAAATTCATATTTCTTTATTTTAAAAGATACATATCCTAATCACATTCTTACTCTTCTAAAAATTGCGACCGCAAAAACATAGAGAGGAGGAACAATGGGTCGATGTTCAACATATAGACGCTGATTCTCCGTCATAGACGCTCACAAAAACAATGATTAGAATCTTTTCTAATAAGAATGCAAATAATCTTAATGTTTTAAATCTTATTCTTTGGTGAATTTAAAACATTTTATTTTTTTAAATTTTCTCAAAATCTTATTTTATGAAAATATTAAATAACTTTAAGGAATTTTCCCAAATGCTTTAGATATCTATTTTGTCTTTACTTTTATTGAAGTTTTATTACGAGCCTGAATGCGGGAGG
>JABUQX010013062.1:17500-25000 GCA_015478945.1 Trachelipus rathkii | reverse complement strand
GAACATAAGCATATGAACCTTTTCTGAATATGTATTATATATATATATATTATATATATATATATATATATTATATATATTTATATATTTATAAAATATATATATATATATATATTATATATATATATATATATATATATATATATATATATATATATATATATATATATATATATATATATATTATATAATATATATATATATAATAGAAAACAAAATATAATATATATTGTTTTTATATATATATATATATATATATATATATATATATATAATGCTTGCTTTGGCTAAAAATACATCAAAAAAGAAATATCTGAAAAAGTTCAAAGGGAGCAAAACTTTTCATTTGTGAAAAGTTTTTAAAATTATTTTTACAATTATTATATATATATATATATATATAGTATATATATATATATATATATATATAATTTTATAAAAATTATTAAAAATATTAAGCTAAAAAAATTATTTTCAAAAATACTTCTTATTTTTTTTAATATTTTTTTTAAGAGTTCTTTGTTACATCCAATTATATTTGGAGGGATTCTTTACCTTGGAGTTGTTGTATGCTTTTAATACGCCTTGAATATTAAAAATTCTGACATGGTATTTTATTAATAATATTATTATGTCTTCACTAACGTAACCCTTAAAAAATAATATAAAGAATTATTATTAAATGTAAATAAATGATTTTTCATTTTAATAATAATTTACATTACTAAGTCATTCAGACAAAATGCTCGTAAGAAATTGTATATAAATATTTATTTATATATTATATATAATTATTAATATATATATATATATATATAATATATATTATTATTTCTTATTATTTTTATATCATATTTTATTTAATTTATTAAGATAATGAGTTTATTATTATTATTTATATATGTTATTATTTTTATCATATATATACATACACCGTATATATATTATAATGTATTTTATTATTTAGAATATTTATTTAGTTAAGTGAGAAGAGTGAGGGTGCTATATATTTGAGTGTGATAGTTACGAGTAGATGCGTGAAGTGGGTAGTGATGAGTAGTGTTATGATCATGATGTATTATATATAGTATAGTAGTATTTATAATTATTGATATATATATATGCACTATGGAGTATGTTAATAGTGAGTCAGAGGTAATGTATATATAGTTATTTTATATAGGGTATGAACTAGGAGTGTGAGTAATCTAGGTACGGTTCAAAGTTTTCTTTTATGACATTCTATATATATATATAAATATATAATTTATATATAAGTATATTATACGCAAATATTTATATATTATATAATATATCATTATATATATTTATAGTCGAATGTACCGAATAGATTATCAAGTTAATCGGTCAACTAACGTCCATATTTATTATATTTGAGGAAATAGTCGAGAAATGGTTATAATGGCCAATACTTACTATTTGATAGTTGAAAATTATTGAGAAAAACTTTATATGATAAATATATTATATAGCAGTTGATAATATTAATCTTATATAGCTTTACTTTTATATTACGTTATGTTTTTTTTATTTTTTTTTTTCCTCAATACTATTTCTATTTTAACTTTAGATTATATATTAGCTTTTCCTCCAATTGGGTATTAAGCAGTAATATTTAACCTATTTTGTTACGCAAATATTTCTTAAAGTTGTGTATATTGTATATATTTACAGGAGATCTTTAGTTTTAATTATTTATTTTATACATCAATTAATATTATTGTTATATTGTTTCTATTAATTATTAAAGCTATTAATTATTCATTGAAAAGGAATTTTTTTTTAATATCTATAATTATATCCAACTATTACTTTGAATCTCTTATTTTACATATAATATTTTTTTATTGATTTATTTTGTTTATTTTATAATAAGCAGCTCTGATGGTTTTAATAAACTTCAGGTTATTAAATTTAGATGTATTATAGCGTACGTTTTGCTCTTCATTTCCTCATTATTCTCCTTTGGTTTTTGTCCATTTTTTTGTTTGTCTTTTTATTTTTTATTTCTTTATTATGTGTCAGATTTGTGTTATGAGCGTATATTAATATAATGCAGATTATTTATGACACAGGCGTCGCTTTTACTATTGTAACTTATCCAATCCTCTAAGTGGCTTGCTAACTTCTAACTCATGACGATATATTCTAATGGAAGCTAATATTCACCAATATATCTGTCATTCAGCACATTTCAAACAAAATCGTTTGCACTCTCATTGAGTTACTAGAGACCCAGAATGCTCCATATTAAAGAACCTTTACATTTCCTCCTCCTCGTTTTACTACATCAAAAAACCCAATTGTTTGCATGAAATATTCCCTTTGAAGGGTTGAGTATGTGCCTATGTGAACATAAACACTCCTAAGTAGGCTTGACGAGAAATTCTTCGAATATCTCCTCAAAATTCTTTAATTCAGAATGGTATCGGTAAATGCTTATTAGATGCAATCTATCTTATGCAGTGTGATAAGGAAATTCCTGAATCATTGTTAAATGATTTTCATTTTTGCTTTTTTGATTCCCTTAGGCGGGTACTTCCACTAGACCTGGTTATATCTTCTCAATGCCAAATACTGAGAGGGTGGCCTCGGGGATTTTAGGGTGAATTTCACAAGTACACAACACTGTAATGGTTGGGTTTCCTGCATCATACTGATTTTAGGTGGGGAATTGGGTTCTCAATATCATTCAAGTTTATTTACTCATACGATCTGGAGCAACTATTTATGTGAACCTACCCCTCGGTATCGTTCCAACCCGATTCGTGCAAAACTACATCATGATTATGGTTCACACTCTACTATTGTTCTCCTTTTGGCCCTACTATATAATTTACCATTTGCCGGGTCCGCGCATATTAGGGTAAATGTGACCGACTATTCTTCGGAGAGCTCTTATATATTTTTTAATTACTCTTCTCCTCAACCATGAGCATCCTGCCAATTAATTCCGGGTTTCTGCGCCAACTTTTGATCGCCGTGCCTATTAGGGGAAAATTGCGTCTGCTCTACGTGCGTGAGGCTTTTATTAATACTGGAGTGAGTACTAGCTTCCGACCTCTTGTAATGACCTTCAGTTTTCTTCTTGATACCTATTTGTGTAGCGCTGTGCATTTCTGTAGATCGGGATGCCACAGGTTTCAATCTCCTTCTCTGTTTGACTCACATTAATTTCTTTTTTGTCCTCAAGAAATACATGGCTTTTCGTTAATTCGGCTGCTTGTTTCATCTATGCTATTGTCGAGGCTCTCAAGACAGTGCGTATCGGGGGAAGAAATTTTCGTTTTCTTTCTTTATTATTCTAAGTCTTAATCTTTCATCCAGCTAGAATTTGTTTGACTGCGTATACTTTCTTTACGACGAGCAAAGCGGACTTTCAATTAAATGAAAGGAAAGTCGCTGACCTCCTTGGTTCTCCTACTGACAAAGTCTTCTTAAGCCTCTGCCAATAACATCTCAACAAATCTTCTGTTTAAATCATACTTTTCCTAATCTTTATTCGCCTCTGTTATTTATGATTCTGTTTTTTGCTAATACTGTTCAACTGGAAAGGCCAAATTCTCTTTGTGCCTACCTATCATTTATCTTCTAACTCAAATCTGCGACTAGACTTCCTGTAGCATTTACCTCCTTCCTCCCTCTCTTCTCCTCCTTCTCTCCTCTTCTCTCTCCTCCTCCTAATCTCCTCTCAGGTGTCCTATGGCTTTACCTGTGATTACATTTTTTTGATCGGGTGCATGGCTCCTGAAATCTTATATGAACTATGGAAGGCGGGGTGACTCCAAATGGTCGTTCCTGTACTTCGAGTTTTTGAAGTAGTGGGGTCTCTCGTGCTGACCCCGCCATCGTTCAATCTATATCGTCTTCTTAGTCGCTCTAGTATCTTCACTTCCTCTCAGTTTCGTTGGAAGTGCGTCATATGTGTCTCTCAACTTTACCATTTTCCGAAATAATAGAGATGCCTGCTGCTGAGGGTGCCGATTGCGAGACACTATCCGGCCCTAATAGCCTTTTAATCTTGTAGTGTGCGGAATCTATATGATCTTTGAAACCTTCTCAACTCTAATTTCATAGATTCTTTCATTTTCCTTTCTGCTATTTCTCTTTCTTTGCCTTCTGTATGCCATCCATTTGACTTGCTTTTTGATTCGGGGCCTTTCGAGGGTCTACTGTGATGATGAGCTGGTTCATATTTTAAACAGATTGGCCTCGTTTGTGTATATACCCTCTAGGGAACTACTAGGGAGACTTGCGTGGCTGGCGCTTTGACATGGGTCAAATAGCGTATTGTATCCAGGCCACATGGTTACACGTCGGATCTGGTTCTCTTCCAATGCTTCCTCTTATTATGTGTTCTCTCTCCTGTCCTTTGTAATAGCTTATGTTCGGAGGCTGTCTTCACTATATTCGCTCATATATGGCTGTTTTAAGATGGTGGTGTGTTGTTGAATTTGTTCTTTTTATTCTGTCAATATGTGTTGTCCTAGGGTTCTTTTCTGTCTTGCCCCTATTTTATTCCTGCTATTCAGTTAATGATCCATATTGCGTCACTCGCACCTATCTTAACCTCTATCCATCCTCCATATGCGATGACTCGACCCTTCATTATCTTTACTCATTTCAATTTTCTGCTTACCCCTTCATTTTAACTGCAAGACATCTTAGCTCATCTCGTCTATCTTTTACCGATTCTATTATCTCGCTTTTTTGGAATAGATATTTCCGGTGAAGGTCGCCTCTAATCCTTGTGAAATTTAATTTTCTTCTATTCTACATAATCTCCTCTCTAAGACACTTAACTTTCCTTTTTCTCTCTTTCGACGGTCTCTCGTCTCTCCTGTTGACAATATAATACATTTAATTGGCTTTAACATAAATGTTTTGAAAACCATACAAATCACCAACGGTTTGCTTAGTGCGTCCTCAAAGAAGCTGGGAGTTCTGTTTAGACTGCGAAACTTTTTTTGCCTCTTCTTAGTTACTCCAGCTTAACAAAGGTCTCATCCACCCTTGTATATTAGTATCGCTCTTATATCTGTGTGGGGGGGGGGGGCTCTGTGTTTCACCCGGCGGCTTTTGGATAGGGTGTGAGTCAAAGGCCAATAAGGGACTATAAACTGTCCCTGTACTTTTATCTATTCACTTTGACCTTCTATCTTTTGGCGTGCGCGATGTTGATTAGCTTATCTCTTTTCTATAAGGTACCGTGCGCAAGTGGCTTACTGAGGACTTTACCACTCGCGATACTAACTCTACTTTACGACGCCCTGTAGCTACAAGGGGGCTGTGTCGAGTTGAGTTTTTTGTTAGTTAATATGTAGTAACTCCAGACTTGAGTTCGCTCGGGTTCCCTTCTTCCTGCCATTATCTGTTCGTTGGAAATTCTTTTTCATCATTCTGTTAGTTCTCCTAATACTCAGTCCCTTATATCTACCTCCCTCACTTTAAGCCTTCGTCCTGTGCCATCTGCTTATTTGCGTTAGATGAATTTTTTAGACGCTCAACACCCCCTTCCTTTGACAATTAGCGGTTCTGCCTGTGAGCGGCTGGGACAACTTTTCAATTAAAAAAAAAAATAAAAAAAAGTTCTTCAATAAGGTATATCTTACCCTAAACTACTGATCCCCAAGAATGGAACCACTTCTAGAATGCTTTAAAATAGCATAACCGAGTTGTGATTCCAATGTCTTTCAGAGGAAGAAAGAAGATTGCCACCAGAAGTGGTTTGATACGCGTTTGCCTTATCAGGGCAAACCTGGTCACTGCAGGATCAGTGTAACGATTTGCGTCTGCTTTTCAGCAAATAAACCTACTGATATTCGAGGTAAGAGATTTGGATTATAGTTAGACGTTGAACTACTTCATGGCCGACAATTCATTGAATCTATTTCACCTTCAAAGTAGAATCACACCCAGGAACCTCAATCGAAAATACTGAAGAGAATTCCTAAGAATTTAGTAAATCAAATTTTGCAATTCTGTGAAAGGAGGAGATGAGGCTCTATCGAAAAACATAAAGAGATTTTCCTGCCTACAGAAGACGAATTCCTTATCATGCGTGTGGCATGAATAATGGGCCAATGTTTTCACACCTATTTATAGTTGCTTTAAAGTTGGTTTACTTATAACCACTCTCATCCAATGTTTCTGAAGAGCGAGCGTATTTATAGTGTAGTCAGATGTAAACCAACCAAAAAAATAATGCAGGCCTCCGCCAGATACTTAGTGATGCTTAATTTTATTTTGCATCATCTTCTTTGGGATTTTAAGAGATTTCTGACGTATGGAATGCAAACCCCCAAAGCAATCAGTTCTATAAAGGGTATTTAGTTATTTCATGTGTTTGAGTAATACGCGTTTTTTTTATGTTGGTCTTTGATATTGTATGAATAGATTTATTAACTTCATTATTTTTATTCTCGTTATAGGGGTTTATGCTTAGTTATATCCGAATCTTTCTTGTACATTGTACCTCAATTTTCCTTCCATTTCATGCTATTATGCTAAACTGTCATTTAAATTGCTTATAATGGAAATGGAAGATTTTTTTTGAATATCCCAAACATGAAAAAGTTTATTAATATTATATTTTATTTATGCATTTATCTAACTATAATATACCAGTTTACATTCGGCTTGAGAGTACCTTTAAGTGACGCAAGCGAACAACCTAGAAACAAATTTGTTCGCTTGATCGCTCACACTAACAACGCAGCAGCTTAGTTAGCCCAAACTGTTTGCAATTTGATCTATGTGTATTTCAAATATCAATAATGTTTTCCTAATGACAGCGCTTGCATTAGCATAGGCAGTACCTTTATCGCTTTCCTTATGATCTGATGTCTCATTTGTATATTTGTTTTTTCATATCTCCAATGCAGTTATCCAAAGTATCTAATTTTCCTCTTATTCTTCTAAATTTCCCAAGTTGGTTCTCTTTCAAATATTTTCTTGCTAAAACATTTCTAAGTTAAAATCTCCTAAAGTCGCAGATAGCCTCAAGATTTTCATTTTCTATATTTTTTACTCATACCTCTTACTCATTTTAATTTCATATTCATGCACCACAATTAGTACAAATAAGCATTCAAACCTGCTATCTTCAATTGTCGAGAAATCATATTTTTAGAATTTCTTGAGAACTTTTCATTATGTTGTTATTAATACCCTCTTGTATGTGTCTCTCAATTCCCTCATTGGAATACAGATAAGTCTTTTTTCCAATTTTTTCAATTATCTCAAACTCAATCTGATTTAATGTATAGCCTTCTGAGGTTCAGCTCTCCTTCCAATAACCTTACTTTCATAAACATTAATTGTCGGTCCTTTCTCCTTTCAATCTCTTTCAAATTCACTTAACAAGCAAATCAATTCTTCCTTAAAAGCTACCAATAGTACTGTAGCTTTTTCAAAGAAAATAAGCAGCTTTCCAAAACTTTTGAGATAATCCGTAAAGAGATTTTATTCCCCTACTTC
>JABUQX010013062.1:0-5000 GCA_015478945.1 Trachelipus rathkii | reverse complement strand
TGTATAATTCTATCATTCAAATACACTGAAAATAATGTAAATTACATAATCGATAAAAATATCAATACAGTTGATATTAATTCATCAAACTAATTAAAATTATTATACGAGAAATCTTAATGGAGATTTGATCCTATTAAGTTTTATGAAAGTATTATTAATATATAATTATAATATTAGTAGATATTATTAATTAATATTATATTATTAATAATACAATTTATTATTATAATGTTTTTATAATTATTGTTATATGAAGATACAATTTTTATTATAATGTGTTTCTTATCATTTTTATTATTATATTATTATTTAAAATATTTTTCTATTTAATATTATTATTATTATTATTATTATTTTTCTATTTAATATTATTATTTTTGTTTTTCTCTTTAATATTATTATAATTATTATTTTTATTATAATTATTATAATTATTATAATTATTATAATTATTATAATTATTATAAAATTAATTATTATAATTATTAATAATTATTATAATTATTATGAATTATATATAATTTTTTAATTTTATAATTTTTATATTATTATAATTTTATAATTTTATAATTTATTCTTATCATTACTAATTACTATTATTAATTATTATTATAATTATTATCTTTAATTATTTTATAGTTCTGATTATAATTACTTATAATAATTATTATTATTATTATTATTATTATTATTATTATTATTATTATAATTATTATTATTATTATTATTATTATTATTATTATTATTATTATTATTATTATTATTAATTTTTTTATTTTATTGTTTCCATGAGTAGATATACCGAATTAAAATTTAATTTAAATTAAATATTTAATTTAAATTAAATTAAATTAAATTTCATATTTAATTAAATTAAATTAAACATTTAATTTAAATTAAAAATTTGCTTTCCACAGTCAATCAATTAAAAAAGCCTGACCCAATCACTTCAAAACCTTTGCATAATGTAAATACGTAAAAAATAATCACAATGATAATTTATTTTTACGTGTAAGATAATTCGAGTTAAATATTAGACGATTATTATAATTAAAAAGTAAAAAAAAAACATACAAAAATGATCATTATATATATATATAGGTAGCATAAGGCACAACTTTTATACCGTTATATAATTTTGTTTCCCTCAACATTGTATTTTTGGTTCTCAGAAATCGCGATTATACAATCCTATAAATAATTTACATTCTTTAAAGCAGGATTAATTATTATTCTCAAACTTTATTTATATTTGGCATATTATAAACGCAAATATTCACACTTAAATATATTTCCACTCATATAAACACAGGGTGCTGATACATTAAAGATTAGCAATAAAAAATTTATCTGTTACTGAATATATATATATATATAATATATATATATATATATATAATATATATATATTATATATATATATATATATATATATAGAAATAAGATGCTGGAAATATAAATATTATATATATATAATATATATATATATATTTATAAGTATATATATAATATATTTATATATATTATATATTTCTATATATATTAAATATAAATATGTATATCATTTTATAATATATATATATATATTATATATATATATATATATATATATATATTAATATATATATATAATATATATACATGTTTCTCTATTTTATATATAAAGATATATATTAATAAAAAATATATATATATATATATATATATATATATATATATATATATATATATATATATATATATGTATATATAATATATTTATATATATTATAATATATATGATATGGTAGGTGAGAGAAAGAGACATGATTGTCTGTCATACATGTATTTTAATAATAAATCATAATAAATCATAATAAATCATAATAAATCATAATAAATCATAATAATAAATAATAAATCATAATAAATCATAATAAATCATAATAAATCATAATAAATCATAATAAATCATAATAAATCATAATAAATCATAATAAATCATAATAAATCATAATAAATCATAATAAATCATAATAAATCATAATAAATCATAATAAATCATAATAAATCATAATAAATCATAATAAATCATAATAAATCATAATAAATCATAATAAATCATAATAAATCATAATAAATCATAATAAATCATAATAAATCATAATAAATCATAATAAATCATAATAAATCATAATAAATCATAATAAATCATAATAAATCATAATAAATCATAATAAATCATAATAAATCATAATAAATCATAATAAATCATAATAAATCATAATAAATCATAATAAATCATAATAAATCATAATAAATCATAATAAATCATAATAAATCATAATAAATCATAATAAATCATAATAAATCATAATAAATCATAATAAATCATAATAAATCATAATAAATCATAATAAATCATAATAAATCATAATAAATCATAATAAATAATAATAAATAATAATAAATCATAATAAATCATAATAAATCATAATAAATCATAATAAATCATAATAAATCATAATAAATCATAATAAATCATAATAAATCATAATAAATCATAATAAATCATAATAAATCATAATAAATCATAATAAATCATAATAAATCATAATAAATCATAATAAATCATAATAAATCATAATAAATCATAATAAATCATAATAAATCATAATAAATCATAATAAATCATAATAAATCATAATAAATCATAATAAATCATAATAAATCATAATAAATCATAATAAATCATAATAAATCATAATAAATCATAATAAATCATAATAAATCATAATAAATCATAATAAATCATAATAAATCATAATAAATCATAATAAATCATAATAAATCATAATAATAATAATAATAAAATAATAAATGTTCCTTATATTTCAAATTAAATGATAATCATAAATATTTAAATAATAATAATAAAATACTAATAATAATAAATGAATCAAATAATAATAATAAATAAATAATAATAAATAATAATAAATAATAATAATAAAAAATAAATTAATAAATAAATAATGAAATAATGAATAATATGATAATTAATTTGAAAAATGATAAGGAGAATGAGAATGAGATAATGTGGAAATGAAGAAATGAGAAAATGAAGAATAGAATGAGAATTGAGAGAATGAGAAATGATAATGATAATAATAATAATAATAATAATAATTAATAATAATGAATAATAAATAATAATAATAATAATAATTAATAATAAATATAATAATAAATAAAATAAATAATATAATATAAATAATAATAAAATTAATAATATAAAATAATAACAAAAATAAAACAATAACTAACAATAACAATAAATATAATAATAATAATTAATAATAAAAAATAAATAAAAGATAATAAAAAATAATAATATAAATATAATAATAATAATAAATAAATAAAATAAAAATAATAATAAATAAATAAAAAATTATTAATTTTTATTAATTAAATTCATTATTATTATATTTTTAACAAGTACTTTCTATTCTTCTATAATAAAATAATTTTATTTCAGAAGAAAAAATTTATTAAGACTAATTTTAGAAATAAAAGAAGTAATGATAAAGACATTTACCAAATATCAAAAAAAATATAAACCACTTATTTCAGACCATGAATAATACTTCAAGGCATGATCACAGGTTAACTAAACTAATGAAATTTATAAATGCGAGGCTATACAAAAACATAATTTCTAAATATAAAAATACAAAAATTATTAATACATTATTGAAAATAATACGTCTAAATATCATGTTACGTCTGGCAATTTGGAACTTCTTCTATGAAATGGATGCAGAAAATACAAACTCGTACTGCAGAACACAATCAAATAATTCAAAAAACATTTCAAGCATTCATTCATTTCATAAATATTCACAAAATTCATTAAAATAATTCATTAATTAATAAAAGAACGATTCTGCAAATTACGAAGATAGTTTGAAAATTACCCAACTTGAAAAATTAAATCTTTATAAAACAACTAGCAAATATTCAAAACTGTAGAAGGGAGATTTGTGATCGTCGTGTAATACATCCAATATATTATATGAAGGTTGATACATGTGTTTGCATAATTCGCGGTTCTTAAGAGGTTAGTTGTGTATCCCAACATAAGGAAGAAATTAATCCTACTTCTTTGTAATAAAATTGAATACACACATAACTTCATGATAATCCATAAAACCGAAAACAAAATGACCACGGATACAATAAAAATATGAAGGACCACTCAAGATGTCTGTGTGTAATAAGCTATCTAGAGCAATTTTTGTAATTTTCTATGACTATAAACAATGTTCTGTTTGCAATTATGTTAAGTTATCGCTCTTATTCTCTAGACAATGTATTAGATCAAAATTACAACAGAATAATATAAAATAAAAAAAGTTAATCTTGCCTTTCACATGTAAAAAAGAAGTTTAATTTCATAGTTAAAATAGTGGATTTTAGAAACATAATCTTTTAAAGCAACCATATCTATTTTTAATTTGAAATTAAAATTAAAAATTAAAATTAAAAAAAATTCTTCTGAATATTAAAAATTGAAGAGAAAGATTATCAAAAATATAAGATCTAAATAAATATGAGTACAATTTATTTGACACACACCTGGTAGTTATAGAAAATAAATTGATAACATTAAAATTATAAAAATTAATATAATATACAATAAAAATTCCAAAATCTATTCAGATGTTTCTAACAAAAGACTAAATTATAAAATTAAAATTTAAATATAAATAAAAAGTAAAAAATAAAATTTAACGAAAGTTATAAAATATAATATTATAAAAAATTAACCATAATATAAGTTCAGAATCATCATTAATCTGTAAAGTTTTAATATAAAATTAAAAATTAATAAAATTTAACTCACAATATTCTTTTAAAATAACTGCAGTTAATAGTCAGAAAAATTACAACTATTATAACAATCCAAATAAAATTATAAAATTGAAAATATAAAATTAAATATTATTTGTGTG
>JABUQX010013061.1:50000-54617 GCA_015478945.1 Trachelipus rathkii | reverse complement strand
TACACACACAGATTACTTACACTCACACACAGATTTACTTTACACTCACACAGATTTACAATTACACCATCACAACAGATTTACTTACCACACACAGATTTACTACACACACAGAATTTTACTTACACACACAGATTTACTTACACTAACACAGATTTACTTACACACACACACACACACCCACCACACACACGCACACTAACTTACAACATATAACAATATAATGATTTAAAACCATTTTAAGGTTTTTAATTAACACGTACATTATATATTACTCATGTCAAATAAACTAAATTTTTCAAAGTTCTATAAAACTTCTATAATAAATCAATCATTATTTTTGAACAAAGAATTTTTAACTGTTATACTTTTTGTTTATAAAATTTATAACTATTTTGAGTTTTAAAATAACTTACTAAAATTGTATGAAAATTTATTAAAACGATATTTTATACCTTAAGCAATTAAATCAGATAAAATCGTAAGTCACCCCTAGACCCTCTACACCAGCTATGCCACGTTTTGTTCTATTGACTACATGCTTACATCAATCTTTAGCCATGTAATAGTATAAATAATAACAAAATAATTCTCCTGCTAACATACATGTATTTTATTAAAATACTTTCTAAGTTCTTAATTAAAAATAACAATATTTCATTTACATTTATATTATTCTCGATGTTAACTAAAAAAAAAATTTCAAGTTTTTTAAATAATTCGGATTATTCTTTATTATTTAATTATTTTATATTATTTATATTATTATTATATTATTATATTATTATTATATTATTAGTATGATTATTATTATTTTAATTATTTATTATCTATGTTAATTGACAATTCATCACGAGAAAACACAACAACCCGGCAACCATTACAGAACTGAACTACCTTCTCTCCTGTAAAGATGTGTTGAAATAAACTACTTTAGGCTGAAATTTAGGATAATCCTTATGTAACCCGGGCGATTTTAGGCCTAATTCCAGGTTTCAAAATATATTTCAAACTTACCTTTTTCTGTAAAATGTGGTGCAATAACTAGTTATGCTAAATTCAGGCCTAAATTTAGATAAAGCCTTTTTGTATTCCCAATGCTATTTAAGACCTTACCAGGTCAAAAGGTTAATTTCATATAGACAAGAATCATTGTTACTTATTATTATTTTTATAATAATTCAAACTGAAAACAATGCTGGTATCGATATCCATTTGAACAGTAAGAAGAAATGCGTTTCTTACTTGTATTGGTCAGAGTATCTAATATCTCTATAATGAGCTCAGTATGTATTTCGAGGACATTATTTTATCGTCTTATTGACAAATACTATTGTTCTTTAAACTTGTGATAGAGCAGTTGTGTTTTATTATCTTTTAGACCCACTCATTTAAAAATCAAATAGTCATTTTACTGTAAGCGGATGCACAATTATCTGATATGTTAATAAAAGTGTTTATTATTTTTACTAAGATATTCCATATTTATAAATAAATAACTATACATTGAAATAACTATTAATTTCCACTAAATAGTAAAATAAATTCATATAGATTATAGTAGATCACAGTGAAGCAAAACGCAAACACCCCAAGCGCGAACACGTTTGCAAACCGACGCATAACCCGCCGCCGTAATATATACTACCGTCGCAAAAATGGAGCGTTGTATTTCAAATGTAGGGATACATCCAGATGTGATATCATTTTCGGGACACCGTTCCCATTACAGTATGTAAATAGTAGTTGTGTCTACGTATCAAGTATATTACGACCTTAGTAACATGGTTCAAGCGCATAGTTTATTTAAAGCTTCGGAAGGTCAACGGTTTCTTGCAACCAAGGAAAAATTTCATGACTGCAGATAAGGCTTCCTAAATAGATATAGAAGAGATATGAACTTACATACTTCGATGTAACTATGAAGTATAATGATATGATACCCATACTGGAAATCCAATAAAAGAAAAGATTACGCTTTGTCAATGAGGAAGTTTATTTTGGATTAACCGAACTGTGTTTTCAGCAATTTAAAGTAGTAATTATTAATAATAATTTAGATTGAGGAAACTTTCCTATCACTACTATAATAGAGAAGATTAAAAACTAAAAATTACCTTGAAAAAGGGAATGGTATTAACTTATCTATACATTAACTCTACTCATATAGGTGTACTTTAAGCATATAAAACTTGTTTTACAATTCCTAAATAATAAGTTTTTATAGGATTACCCACAAAGAGGGAATGACTACATCACCCGGAGTATTTTCTTATTTCCCTCAAGAAATTATAATTATAGATAATAAAACAAAGTGCTACTCTACAAAACAAAATGTTCTTTTCAAAACTAATTGTTTTTCAAGAAACTTTACCACAGTGAAATGTATTACCTAAAATAAAAATTTAAAATCTAAGTAAAATAAAAATGACGACTTCATAATATAGGAAACGTTTTATATTTGAATTCGCACGGCAAGGCTGTCATGAAGTTTTACATCAGGTGATCTTAAGAAAATATTTTCGCGAACCGTACCAGAAAATAACGTCGGCATTTGTGGAACTTGCTAATGCACAAGGTCGCAGCTTGCGTCTCTTGCGTTTGCTTCCCGTGATCTCTATAATCTAGTAATTAATTATTAGTCTACTCTAGTGAAATTAATAATTATTCCCTCAATGTAAGTATTTATATAAATAGTGATATACACTTAGAATAATAAAATAAAACACTTTTATACAAATCAGTTACTTGTGCACCGCTTAACAGCTAAAATGACTATATTTTAAAATGAGTTAGGGTCTAAAAGATAATAAAACACACACCTGCTCAAATACAAGTTAAAGAACAAAGTTATTTTCAAAAAAGGACGATAAAAATTCTCGACCAATCACATGCGGAGTCATATAGAGATAAGGATTAACTCCGACCAATCACAGTAAGGAAAACAATTCCTTCTTACCTGCTTAAAGATCTTAACGATCCAGCATGTTTCAGTTTGAATAATTTATAAAAATATAAGAATAACAATTGTTTCTGTCTAACTTGAATTACTTTTGACCTGTCATTAGCTTAAATCAGCATGGGATACAAAAAAAGCTTATCCTAAATTTAGGCCTAAATTTAGGCCTAACAGTTATTGCACCACATTTAACAGAAACAAGGTCAGTTTTTGAAATATATTATGACTGGAAATTAGGCTTAAAATCGCCCGGGCATACAAAAAGATTATCTAAATTAGGCCTAAAGTATTATTTCAACACATTTAACAGAGAAGAGGTCAGTTTCGTATGCTGTAAGGAAGGGCGGGTTGTTGTTTCTCGATGTGTTCAAGTACATAGATAATAATAATAATAAATAATATAATAATAATAATAAAATATATAAAATAATAAATAATAATAAAATAATAAAATATAATAATAATAAATAATAAAGAAATAAGAGATTTATTTAAAACTTTGAAATTTAGGAAAAATCGAGCAATAATATAAATGTAAGTTGAATAATTGTTATTTATAAATAAGAACTTAGAAAGATTTTATAACAATACATTTATTTTAATAGAGAAGAACTTATTTTGTTTATTTTTATACTTATTACATAGGTAAAGATGATGTAAGCAGTAGTCGAATTAGAACAAACGTGGCATAGCATTGGTTAGAGGGTGCTTAGGGTGACCTTTACTATTATGATTTATTGCTTAAGTAACGTAAAAATATATGTTTTAATAATTTCATAAAATTTTAGTAAAAGTTATTTTAAAAACTTGATAGTTATAAAATTTATAAACAAAAAGTATTAACAGTTAATAATAAAATTCTTATGTTCAAAATAATGAATTATTTATCTATAGAAGTAAGAAACTTTGAAAGTATTTATATATTTGAACATGAATATAAATGAGTGTTTATAAATAAAAAGTTTAAAATTATACGTATATTGTGTAAGGAGTGTGGTGGTATGTGGATGTGGTTGGGTGTGTTTGTAAGAAATCTGTATGACTGTAAGTAAATCGATGTGTGAAGTAAATCTGATGTGGTGTAAGTAATCTGTGTGTATCTAAGTAATCTGTGAAGTGTAAGAAACTGTGTGTGAGTGTAATAAATCTGTGTGGAGTGTTAGTAAATCTGCGTGTGTAGTTAATCTGTGTGAGTGTAAGTAAATCTGTGTTGTGTGTGTGTAAGTGTTAAATTAGTTCATGGTAAATGTAAAGTGTTCATAGTGAATTGTGTATAGGTTAAGTGGTGTTGCGTGTGTGGTTGTGTCTTTGTGGGTTAGTGTCGTAAATAATAATAACAATAGATATGAATAAATAACACTAAGTATAATAAAAAAATAATATAATAAAATAATAAAATAATATGAAAAATAATAAAAATTAATAAATAAAATAAATAAAAAGTACTTAAAAAATAAAAAAAACTAATGTTAATAAATTATATGAGTAAAGCAGCATAACATATGAGTAAGCAGTAAAACATGTAGTTAATAGCAGTAAAACATGAGTATAAAAGCAGAAAACATGAGTTAAACAGTTAAAAACAAAAAGGCCAAAAATTTAAGTTTTGTTTGTCACACCTCTATTATTTATGATTTACTTTTTAAGGTATGTAATGT
>JABUQX010013061.1:30000-35000 GCA_015478945.1 Trachelipus rathkii | reverse complement strand
TTTTAAAAATCACATTTTTGTTAAATATTGTTTTAAAAATGAAATATCTCGAAAAGTACGACACTTACAGAAAAACCAATTACATATTAGGAATCAGCGTATAAAGCTTATTACACAAATGTAAAAAAAAAAAAAAAAAAAAAAAAAAAAAAAAAAAAAAAAAAAAAAAAAAAAAAAAAAAAAAATCATAAATTAAATATCTCAAAAAGTACGACACTTACAGAAAAACCAATTACATATTTGGAATCAGCGTATAAGGCTTATTATAAAATGTAAAAAAAAATTACTAAAAAAAAAAACGGCAAAAAAAAAAAAAATTTAGGGGGCTCGAGCCGACGGGGGACAGAGGGGGGACGTTTTTCAATACCCCGTAGGGAGGGGCGGAGGACCCCGGACACCCAAATACCAAAGCGGGGGTTCCGGAGACCCCTCCCCGGAGGGGGGAAATAGTCCTACCCTGTCGTTCCCCCGAAGGCGAGAAACCCCCCCCCCCACCATCTTTGGGGTTTACCCTTTTGGTATTCTTTAATAAAAAAAAAAAAAAAAAAAAAAAAATTAAAACTGACGGAGTTGTAAAACGTAAAAGGTCCTATATATTTTTGAATCATGTCCGTTACCACTTAAATTGATTATTAGGATCATATACTAGAAATATATTAAAAAAAAACAAAAAAAAAATTCAAAACTGACGGAGTCGTAAAACAGAAGAGGTCCTATATATATATATATATATATATATATATATATATATATATATATATATATATATATATATATATATATATATATATATATATATATATATATATATATATATATATATATATATATATATATATATATATATTAAATTATATATATATATATATATATATTATATATATAATACTGTTGCATTTCTTTACTATTTTCTCTATAACTACCGTACGAAGCAAATCTATATAATAATAATATCAACATAGGAATTTTTTTTTATTTAATCACTCAATTTCACACACATTTGTTTATACACAGTGCAGATGATGTATAAAATAATTCGGTAAATGAGAACGGAAATAAAATAGAATCTCTCTCTTAAAACAAAAAATTTATCCATTCTTTTTCAACTATTGCTCAGAAATTAATTTTTCTCCGCGAAAAAAACTTTGACAGGGCGAAGAATTTCTGAAATTCCGCTGAACTTTTTTTTATATTTCTAATGTGTCATGAAGGTGTAGTGATTGACTCACGTGTTTGATGATTGTAGGGAAAAAATTCTTTTAAAGTTTTCTTCCTCGAACTCGAATAGGGAAATGCCTGTGAAGCGGAAACTTTTATTAAAAAAAATAAATAAATAAAAATAAACCAAACAAATGGTAAAAAAAATTTCTGACAAATTTTCCTTATGAAATTTATTATAAAATTTATAACAAAAAAATATTCTAATTTAGTATATTATAAACGTGCTGAAAATATATCCTTGAACAATGAGACGAGATGAAAAAGTGCACAATTATTTTTTTGGGGGAGGTAGTTTTTATATGATGTATGCATTCTTTGCCTCTGTCTGTCTGTTTAGCAGGTTAAAGTGATATATATATATATATATATATATATATATATATATAAACTGCTATATATATATATATATATATATATATATATATATATATATATATATATATATATATATATATATATATATATATATATATATATATCTCACTTTAACCTGCTAATACGCAGTAAGAATGATAACATCAATTTAACCCCTAATGAATGTAAACTACTTTAACACAATAACATTTATTATTTAAAACATTAAAAAAACTTTAACAAAAGGTGAAAAGGAGGGGAAACTTCTGTAAGATAGGCCTTTAAGTCCTGTTGGACTTTATTCAATCTTATACCGTGCGCACCTAATTCTATACAATCTATATTTGTTCAGTGACTGGGTACGTTCTAGTTTTGGGACCATACTTCGGGATTGGGACAAACATGAGTTTGCCGGAGTTCTTGTGGAACATGGAAAAGCTTCAAAATAATAATAGAGGGTTAAATATGAATTACGACTTGCTTAAAGGGTGCATATTGAAAGATATCATCAACAGACCAAGGTACACACTCCCGCAAAAATTCAGTTGCCATTAAAGAACTAAAAGAAAATCATAACATACACATAACAAGTGCAGATAAAGGTAATAAAATTTTGAAAAAAATTCAGAATACATTACGAAAGCTTTACATATACTTTCCGACCCAAACGTCTACTCTCCGTTGAACAAAAAACCCTCTTCCGGTCTCACATAGGACTTTCAAGCAAAAACTACAATCCATATTTAAAGACCATCAGGATTTATACAAAGAAAAAACTTTTAGTATACCTCCCAAAGATCGCTACCTTCTACGGCATACCGAAGTTTCATAATCTCCATCAACAATGTCACATATAAACTGGCACAATGGCTGAATCAACAATTGAAAAACCTCATAGGAAAAATATCAACGAGTCATATAAAAAACAGTCAACATTTCATATCTTGTCTTAATGAAACTCAACTTCAAAATAAAACCATCCTTAGCTTCGATGTGGTGTCTCTGTTCACTAACGTACCCATTTGCAGAACACTGGAGTGGTTGGAGGACTATGTAAATGAGAACAATATACTGTTTGACATCCCGTTCGATAACTTAAAACAACTAATCATCCTGTTAACTGAACACAATCAATTCCAATTTGAAGATAAATACTATAAACAAAAATCAGGTCTCCCTATGGGCTCCCCATTGTCCCCAACACTCAGCAATATATTTATGGAATTCTTCGAAAAGCATTTCGTCTTCAGTCATCCCAACTACTCAGAGATTTTTTGGAAAAGGTACGTCGACGACGTATTCGTGGCGCTGCCCACCCAACTAGACCCCCAAGTCATGCTGAATCACCTCAACCAACAAATCCCTACCATAAAGTTCACGTTAGAAATGGCCAACAGAAATACATTACCATTTTTAGATATAATGATTAAAATAGATGATAACTTCAGACCTATTACCTCTCCCCCCACTCTTACAACACAAAAATGGCCGTCATCTCTTCACAAATACTTAGAGCTCTTAGAATCTGTAGTCCTGCTGAGCTTGAGGGAGAATTGGATCACATCAAAGAAGTCTTTTCTAAACTGCATTACCCAAGTAAAATCTTTCATAAAGCACTAAACAGAGCAAAGAAATCGTTCTACAACAGTCTACAGGACAACACGGTCACAGCACCTAATATTTATATTAATATACCAACAGATGGTCCCCATAAATATAGATATCTACTACCACCGAACACACAACCCGTGAAAAACATAACTAATTTAAAGATATCCCTTCAATGTAAAAATAGGGCAGACTCCACTCCGGCTCAGCCCATTCCGGGAATTTACAATATTGGTTGCACAGGTTGTCCTAACACATATATAGGAGAATCGGTCGATATAAACAGAAGAATATACCAACATGGTTATGATCTCCAAACAGATAATTTAAATTCCGCATTGGTTAAACACAGGAACCAATTTAATCACCATATAAATGCAAAAAAACTATCAGATTCTTCAAAAAAATGGGAACACATTTAAACGTAAACTTTTGGAAAGCTTCCTGATTTATAATACAAAACAAAAACATATGAATATAATAGAGGGAGAAATGAAAATAGACCCTATTCTCAACAACATTCTTTTGACTGATAAAAAATGGAAAATTATAATGAATAAAATCAAAGAAGAAAACCAACAAGATTCGAACACATCCAGTCACTGAACAAAATTAGATTGTATCAAATTAGTCGCGCACGGCATAAGATTGAATAAGGTCCAGCAGGACTGAAAGGCCTATCTTACAGAAGGTTCCCCCTCTTTCCACCTTTTGTTAAAGTTTTTTTTAATTTGTTTAAATAATAAATGTTATTGTGTTAAAGTAGTTTACATGCATTAGGTTATATTGATGTTTATATATATATATATATATATATATATATATATATATATATATATATATATATATATATATATATATATATATATATATATATATATATATATATATATATATATATATATGCTATCTTTTTAATATTTTTTGTATATATATATATATATATACTATATATTATATAAATATATTTATTTATTTTTATATATATATATATATATATATATATATACTCTATATATATATATATATATATATATATATATATATATATATCAGGCTTGGGTTCAAGTACAAGTACTTGTACTTAAGTACATTTTTGGAGTACTTGTACTTGTACTTGCAGTTTCTAAAACCAGTGTACTTGTACTTAGGCCTTTTGTACTTTAGTACTTGTGCTTGAGTGCTTCAAAGTACTTTTTGGCATTTTTAACTTAAAATTATATATATATTTTTTTTTATCATTTTCCTACGTATTGATATTATTATTTCTTATATATGAATTCTAAATAAATTTCCATTTATGAATATAAAGTATATCATTATATATATATATATATATATATATATATATATATATATATATATATATATATATATATATATATATATATATATATATATATATTTATATAATATAACTCTATATATATATATATATATATATCATCATCAACCACCTTTTTTCCCCAAGAATGGGAGTAAGGTGCATATGGAAACAGAAAAGTAGTAAAAGAATATGACACAAGTCGAAAAGAAAGCCCAACCTTACCTCCCCTTTATACCTATTAGTGAGAACTCACCGCAGTTAGAAAATCCACCTTAGAGCTTCACTGGACCGCGACGGACCTTCACTATGGCATCTCGCCAATGTGGGGTTCATCCCTTAGCCCAGGTGGGCCACAACCATACACCCCTCACAAAACCCTGCCATTCACTCCTATTATGCACCTTTCTTCTCGCCACTGCCAAACTCATTTCTCTCCTCCAGGCATTTCTTTACTGACTCAATCCACTTTTTCTTCGGTCTCCCAGCCAGT
>JABUQX010013061.1:20000-25000 GCA_015478945.1 Trachelipus rathkii | reverse complement strand
CCCTGGTCCGTTAGATTATTTTTATATATATATATATATATATATATATATATATATATATATATATATATATATATATATATATATATCTTAATATATATATATCTCTGCTATATATAGGGTGTCCAGAAAGTCTCTTCACAATTTCATAAATTTAGTACAAATACAAATGAAAAGATAAGTCCGTGGAAATTATTACATAATAAGGAGTAGATTTTAAAGTTCTTTTTTTTACCTTATTTAAAACACATCTATTTGGCGCCATTGGTTCCACGAAGCATATTCAAGACTGTAATCGATTTCCTTCCATGTTTGCTGTAGCATAGCCTCATCAATAGTGGCAATGACATCAGTGATCCTTTGCTTCATGTCGTTGATGTCCCGTATCTTTGTTCGATACACGATATTTTTAACATAACCCCATATAAAGAGGTCCAGGGAACTGATATCTGGGGAACAAGTTGGCCTGGGAAATGGGTCGTCCCTTCCAATCCCTTTGTTTGAAAATGTTTGGTTTAATTATCGAGGAACATGCAGTCCCCAATATGGTAGTGCACCATCTTGCCGGGAGATAATGGTTGTTGACACATATTCGGTCAAAATCTTACGGTAAACCTCTAGAGAAATCGGTTCAAGTTTGTTTGAAGCAGGGATGGCACGGAAAAAATCAATTGATTTTTTCAACTGATTTTTTCACTTGATTTTTTGCTCCAAAAAATCATGATTTTTTGCTTTTTTTGATTTTTTGCTTTTTTATATATATATTTTAATTTTTTTAGATATTTAAGGGATTTAATTTCAATAGAAATAAAAAATTAGAATAATAATATCATAGCAAGGCTACTCTATTTCAAATTTCTACACAATAAAAATGTCAACAAAAGATCATGTTTCAAACATGTTTCTTTTATTTCTGATGTAATATATTATCATTATTGCAAATACTCTTTAGTGTTGTTGTTTCATTATGCCATAGACTATAAGCCCTATTTTAAGATTTTGAATTCAGATATAAGGCCTAGGGTTAAAAATAATACTTAATCGAACTTTAAAAAAAAGTTTGTTTACAAATTATATTTCGCGTGACGTCACGATTCTCAAAAAATCCTAAAAATCCAAAAAATCAAAAAAATCAAAAATTGATTTTTTTTTCAAAAAATCCAAAAAATCCCCAACCCTGGTTTGAAGTCACAAATTTCTGTTCCAAAATGAAAACTAAAAAAATAAGGGTAAAATTAAAATCATATTGAGGAAAATTTGTTAACACTTTTAATATGTCAAAAAATAATTTTAGACTGTCAAAAAGCAGTGGAGTCAAAAAAGTAGAAATTATTTAACTTTATATATATATATATATATATATATATATATATATATATATATATATATATATATATATATATATATATATATATATATATATATATATATATATATTTCTATTTTATATATATATATATATATATATATATATATATATATATATATATATATATATATATATATATATATATATATATATATATATATATATATATATATATATATATATATATATATATATATATATATATATATATATATATATAATATATATATATATATATATATATATTGCTAATATATATATATATATATATATATAAGAATTTTAAAAATTAGCAATATCCTTTAAAATCATTATGAATAATTTCTTCCCCGTATTTCTTTTTCGCCACATGAATTCACATAGATATGAATTTATCAACTTTACAGTACCTTTTCGTTTCTTATTTTTATACTTCAAAACGCTCCAGACTGCTTCTATATTTTGGGTATAAGCCCCAGTATCAGGATCCACAAAGTTTTTACTGTGGTTGACAGTGAAATGTTTGAAAGAATATTCAGGCAGGTTTGCGATATTTTTGTAGGAAGCCCTGCAGTAGTAATGGAAGTGGTAGTGGTGATTTATATATATTTTTTTAATGCAGTCCAATAAAGTATCTTCTTTTCTATTTGGTACAGGACACAAAAAAAGCTATTGGGTCTCCCTACAAATACCCTCAAATAACCACTGTTCATTGAATACCCTCCCTTTATTATATTTACGTTTTGACAAATGTTTCATCAATCTCTATAGTCATATTTGGTTCTCCAATCCTAGGAGAGTTTTAGAGAACTACAAATGCTACCCTAAAACAAATGACAATTTTGTAATCAGTGAAGAATTTTAGTTCAGAAAATGTAATAAAAGAAATAGAAAAGTCTTAAAATAAGATTTTCATATTTTAATAATCTAAATACAATGTACAATAACTGCTCCAAAAAGTATTATTTACGTTTCTGCAATACAAGAAATCGTCCACCGGGAGGCCGTGAGCCCCCGAGAAAAAAAAAGATGATTTTCAGGTTCTACATATATTTATGAAACTTTTATTCTAAATAAAGTTCTTCGAAAAGTCTATAGATTTTCTTCTGTTATTATGCAACTTTACCTTAAAACCTTTATAAATTAGCCTGCTCTCTCTCTCTCTCTCTCTCTCTCTCTCTCTCTCTCTCTCTCTCTCTCTCTCTCTCTCTCTCTCTCTCTCTCTCTATATATATATATATATAATATATATATATATATATATATATATAAATTTTTATATATATATATATATATATATATATATATATATATATATATATATATATATATATATATATATATATATATATATATATATATATATATATATATATATGCTAACAAATGATGTTAATGATTAAATAAGTTTAACGATACACAACAAAGAGACAAAAGAAACTACAATGAAGAGAATAAAATGAAAATAAAAAAAAGGACAAATTAAAACCTTTTTATATAGTTTTTGAGCTCCACACCTCAACAAAAACTCGGTAGGGTAAAGTAAAATTGTTTCTAAAATATGTTAGGGTAAAATAGGGGATTTTGTGAGTTAAGAATTTGTGACTTCAAACAAACTTGAGCCGAGAAATCGATCTCTTTGGGGAAAAAAATGAAACAATAATTCTATTTTGTAGGATTTCAGTTAACATAGCATTTTCCATCAAGAAAGCGCCTGAAAACCAAAAATGCAATGTGATCAAAAATTTTGATAATCACTGAGTGCATAGCACAAATCTGACAACCACTTCACATTAATTCCCTTTGTGATAATTTTTTAAAAATGTTTGAGACTTCATGGACACCTATATATATATATATATATATATATATAGCTGATATATATATATATATATATATATATATATATATATATATATATATATATATATATATATATATTATATATATATATATATATATATATATATATATATATTCTTCTTTACTGTATATATATATAAACATATATATATATATATATATACTATATATATATATATATAGCATATATATATATATATGGTCAGCGTTTAGTATAACCGTCATATGTATCTTAAAAACTATTAATGCTACAGTAAAACGGAATACATTGGTGGAATGCTGGTCCAATTCTAGTACGGAAAATGAAAAAAAAAAATATATATATATATCTCAAAAACTACAATAGCTACAGCGAAAAGGAATACATTTTTGGGAATCCTTGTAAAATTTAAAATAGGAAATGTAAAAATAAAAAATAAAAAATTATTGTTAATAGTATAGTAATATGATTAAAGGCCTATTTAAGTGGTAAAAATTTCATTTAGAACCTTTTATTGGTTTCTCGTTAAAATAAATAGACTTTCAATAAATTTTGCTTTTTTTTTTACTAAAGAATGCCGTATACCGCCCGATGGCAGGAGTGGGGTCTCTCAGCCTTCCAGGGAACTACGGGGTAGGATGTTCCCCCTCCGGGGAGGGTCTCCGGAACCCCCGCTCTTTGGTATTTGGGTGTCGCGGGGGTTCCTCCGCCCCTCCCCTACGGGGTATGGAAAACATCCCCCCCTATGTTCCCCGTCGGCTCGAGCCCCCTAGTGTGCCGTATAAAGCGTTTTCCTATGTGGGGAATTTTACCAGGTTCAAAAATGTATTCACTAAACTGTAACTATTGTGGACCCACAGTGCCATCATTTCCGGCAATCCACCAATATTCACACTGTAGCGTGTAATTTTAAGACTCTATGATTCCTAACATAAATATATATATATATATATATATATATATATATATATATATATATATATATATATATATATATATATAATATATATATATAAATATATATAAAAATACATCATATATATATTTACATATACGGTTATATAAATCGACTGGCCATATATATATATATATATATAAATTTGACGTAAGTAATTGCAAAAGCTGAAATGACGAAAATCCCTATATAACTTTATGTACCGTAGCTTATCCTAATATATCACCAACCTAACCTAACCAAACGTGACCAAACCTAACCTAACCTTAGCACACATAACCCAGACATTAATCTAACTTAACTATTCATTGGTGAACCTAAACAGTAGTTTTTATTTATTTTTTTATTTTTTATTTTTTATTTCTTAGAGGTAAATAATTAATACAACTTTTTTAATATTCCACAGAAATACAAAAATATGCATTATATATACTGCCACCACGCAACTCAAAGAAAAATCTGCTTATTAACTAATTTTTAGGAGAGATGCTAATTTAAAGTTCACATGATAAAAAAAAAAATAGCAAGTAACCTTTCATCACTCAATCAAATTGTCCCTAAGCCATTTAAATTCATAAATAAAACAACTTTTTTAATCTTCAAAAAAAATACAAAAATATACATTACATATACTGCCCTCTCATAATTCAACGGAAAATCTGCTAGCTAATTTTTAGGAGTTACACTAATTTAAATTCACATGATACTTTACTGCAGTTGAATAAAACAATTCTTTTAGTTTTGTAACTAAGTTACATTTAGCTCAATGTTTACTGCAATCATTTACTTAAAATACTGCAAAAAATAGGAAAAAGACTCTCATCACTGGATCAAATTGTCAATAAACCTTTTAA
>JABUQX010013061.1:7500-12500 GCA_015478945.1 Trachelipus rathkii | reverse complement strand
GGTGATGAAAGCACTTTATTTGCTTTTTGGCAATCTAACAAGTTAACTTAGAAGAAAAAAGTTGTTTACACTGTGATATTTTATGTTAGTTTACTAAACAAGTAGAGAAATTTAACTTTTATTGTAAATTATGTAAATCCAATTTTTCGGAAACAGAAAAATTATGCTTGCCTGATATTAGAAGAGATAAAGATTCAAATTTTTTTTGAAGCCGTCCAAAAATTTCAAACTTGTTGATAAAAAAAAGTATATAATAATATATATATATATATATATATATCTATATATTATATATATATATATATATATATATTATATAATAGTATATATTTTTCTTATTCAAGTTAAATATTCACAATTTTTTTACTTAAAAAATAGGTTAGGTTTAGGTGGGGCAACCACAATACGAATGTAGGTTTAGGTCTCCGTTGGGGGCAACGACGATCATTTAGGTTAGGTCCTAGTATACCGCATTTTACGGTTTAGGTTATGACAAAATTGTGGTTAGGTAGACACAGATTTGAAATATAATATATATATATATAAAATATATATACTGATCTCTATATATGTGAATATAATATATATATATATATATATATATATATTATATTATTATATATATATATATATATATATATTATATATATATATATATATATATATATATATATTATAATATATATATATATAATATATATTGTATATAAAACCACTCAAGCATCTACTCGCTTGCCTCTTCATATATATATATATATATATATATATATATATATATATATATATATAAAATATATATATATATTTATATTTTTTTTGTATATAAGATTTATATATATATATATATATATAATGACTGATCTCTATCAATGTTAATGGCCCTATTGACCGAGAAAGTCACCATTTGAATTATAACAATAATAAAATAGTTTTGAATAGCGAACGCTTCTCTTTATTTTCTTTATTTTTTATTTCTAATGACTATTTTACATGAACACACATTAAGATCTTCACTATTGTTCCAAAACCGCTCAAATGTCTATTCTTTAAATATCGAGCAATTATTTAAATCTGACTCCATGTACTTTACCAATTCGGTGTCCAAGAAAGTGCCTGGGTGTTATCTCTCTGTGCGCTTTACTCTTACTGAACTCCCTGCCAGCGGCACAGCCGTTGGGGGCAGTTACCTTGGTGACCTTGATAATATACAAAAAAGAATGAGACAGTAATTTCGGAAACAGGACTTTCTTTGTACAAGATTTCTTATAGCTGTGCACCAGAGATCCGATTCTAAGATACGGTCCTGGTTGCACTTACATATCCTTTGTAAATTTTATACTATGTACCGATTACGGTACATAATGGTTATCTTACAAATGCCTGTAACACCCCTTCTGACAATTTTTATAAAAAGTTTAGGATAGAGGAGACAGTGGCTACTAAAGTTAGAGAGTAAAATAATAATTTTCACCTACAATAATAGCGCTCCTACGAGAGGCAACCTTTTTTAATCATTTCTATGAAACACCTTTACCTTAGGTGTTTTTACCATCTGAAAGAAAAAGGATTAGAATTTTTTAATTATTTTTTTTTTTAATTTACTTTGGGTGTTATTTTCTCTTTCTAAATCTACTAAGTTATAATATATGCGAACGTTTCTTAAATTTTCTAAATGAGGCTTCCCATTTTTTTCGATAAGCACGTTCTGTTTATTAACTTTTATAACTTTAAAAGTGCCGACATAGCGAGGCGCTAATTTGCCGACATTAAACTGTGTCTGCCGTACTACTACAAACTTTGCCTCCTGCAACCCTTTTGGCACGAATACGTGTCGATTTTTATAATTGGTGTGTGGCACCAGCGGCTGCGCTAAAAGGGCGGCTAGCTTTTTAACATATGCATTATATTCTATAGGTGCCGTCTCCGAAGCAGGATCAACTAATCCACTCGGTTTTGATATATTCTGGCCAAACATCAATTGTGTGGGACTGAATACCGTTCTTTGTTATCGCGCGAGTCTCAGAGTGAACCAACACCATAGGTTAAAGAGGTTTCACAGCCAGTATGAGGGGGCTTAAATATGTTCTTGCAACATACCAATCTCAGAACAATCGCAAATTCTATGTTGAACCTCATTGAGGCTGTTGCCCCTAGGATTTGCGCTACAAGTAGTCCAGTGAACCATTCCCACAGCCCTGCAGACTTCCTCGAACAGACGCTAAGTGAAATTCGCACCTAAATCCGAAATAATTACCTGAGAATTCCACAGAACGGGAAATATGCTCGTGAATGAATGCATTGATATTTCCTGAATTTAAATTTCTTTGAGAGGAAAACACAAACCAAGTACTTACTGTAAGCGTCAACTTAACGTCAGTAGTATTTTGTATCCTCTCGCATTTTTAAAATAAAAGTACTTAGAAATACACAGGACGTGTTCAAACTTCTTGGTTTACTTCTTTTTAAAGACACCGTAATTAGGACTTAATACCTGTACCGTTTTATTTTTTTGACACGCTGAGCACATGCGGATAAACTATTTTATTTTTTATGCATGTGCTGAAACACAAATTCATTTTTTATGCAAAAGAGGGTTCTATTCACCCCTAAATGTCCTTTATTATGGTATTCGCTGATTACTTTCTGCACACTATTTTCAGGCACAAAAACCCGCGAATAGTTTAAAGAGACATCGACTATCTCTTTTTTTATAAAAGAATTTCTGTTTTATTAACTTCAAAGTTGTTTTCTCTTTCTTAGCCATCAGATCGCTAAGGTACTTATCAGACTGTTGGTTTTGTCTAATTTCTTCGAAGTCTAAATCTCTTTTAAAATGCGCGGCTAAAACTTTGGCATTTTTATCAAATGTTGTTATTAAATTTATTTTGGCAGTTTCCAATATGGCCGCCTCAGCACGTTCGCTATTCTCATTTCGTATGGAGAGGTCCATCGGAGCACTCTCATTTACTACCAAATTCATAGCGACTACGTCAGATGCTGCAGTAGTTCCAGCTGACCGCTCATTGGCTGTAGTGACTAGGTGGGCGGAGTCAGAGCGTACACTATTTGGAACTGCATTTTGTCCTACGTCATCCTCATCTTGGGCAATATTATTTGCAAGTAAATATTTTAATAACGCATTTTGATTCTCGGTAATTAATTCCAGCTTGATATTGAAAGGGCTTAAGATGGCTAGTTCCCTCAATTCCCTAGCATTATAATTTTGTACATCATTAGCATGATTTATTTTGTACACCAACGCGCGTGAGCACGCGCATATACGTACATTCTTTCCCGCCAAAATTGCCCCATATTTCTTAAAAAATTTTGTTAATCCCAATAAAAGCTTATTTACCGGCAAATATCGTTTTTCCGTTGCATTAAAAGACCCACTATAAAAAGCAAAAGGAGTTCCATCCTCATTATCCGACATGATCACTGTATTAAAGGCTTTATTATTTGCATAGATATAAACTTTGAGAGGTGCATCAATGGCCGGGAACCTAAGTCGTGAAGCGTGACGAATGGCTTGTTTTATATCTAAAACCGACCTTTCAGCCGCAGGCGACCACGTGATTTTTTTATAAAAGCTATTCTTTCCCTTTAAATAACTATATAAAGGCAGCGTTAGATTTGTAAAACAGGGTATATTTTGACGATAAAATGAAATTCTACCGACAAAAGAACGCACTTCTTTTATTATGGTTGAAGGGCAAGGAATATTAATTATATCCCTAACATTTTCCGACAATGGAGAAATCAAAACCTAAGTAGCTTAACCTTTTTACACCAAATTCGCATTTTTTTCTATTTAAACAAATTTTAAAATAATTTAATCTCTCAAATACTTGTTTAAGTAGACCACGTGGTCTGATAAATCTTTAGTAATACCTATCAAAATGTTCATCTCAAAACACAATCTGTTAAATCATTAAAATAGTTTCCAAAGAAACACGAAACTCGAAATTTAAAACCCATGGGTAGTTGCATAAAAGAAAAATTACCCCGATCACTTGCACTAATACTAAAATATTATTGATCTGCTCTGCCAAATAGGCAATGATAATAGGCCCTTTGTCAATCAATTTTGAACTGTAATATTTTGTCCGCATGAAGCGAACTAAATATATCATTTTATTAGGCATATCGAAGAGTACGATATTTTAGCCAACTGAATTAAGCTTTCTAAAGTCACAGACAATTCTCACAAGGCCATCATTTTTTGCTAACACACTGATGGGAAAACTCCATTGCGAGGGCGCTCTCTTTAAAACTTTCGCTTTTACTAAATTTAATAACTCCCTCTTTGTTTGTTCGAATAATTTATGAGGAATTCGGTGTGGTTTACGTTTTATGAGGGGGACCGCTTATATTAGCTTTATAAGGAAAAAGCGATGCTATTTCCTTCAAAATAGCAGTTGGAATGTGAGTCTCCTCTCTCCCCCGTAAAACAAAGGTCTCCCCCCATTTCTCCTCTTAAGTTTCGACTCTGCGTTCTCCCCTCTCCCAAATTCTTTGAACAAATCGGACCAAACCTTAATTTGCTTTCCTCGAAAGTTAAAATTTTCCGGCAAATAAGAATTTACAAACAAATTTTTTAAATTCAATTACAAGATTATTAATTATTGGTATATCGCTAAAATGTTCATTAGAAACTACAGAAGAAGAAACTTGTGAGAGTGTGAATGAAAGCCTTATCTCTACAAATTGTCCTATCACGTAAATTTATACATTCTTTGCTCTGAGTGTCTGTTAACGTATCTAACTCAATATTAATATTGAAAACAAATTTTTTCAGGAACGGCATTCCTAGAATACAAATAGGTAATCTGGTTGTTAAAAATTCCACATCATATGCTCTCTTTAAACCTAAATCAATTGAAACATTTTCGCGAGAGTATATGTTAATTACAGTATCATTAGCAGCTTTAATTTGACCAATAATCGATATATTATCGTCCCCATCCATAGGGAGTAAATTGATCTCACTACCACTATCT
>JABUQX010013060.1:0-20000 GCA_015478945.1 Trachelipus rathkii | reverse complement strand
AGACATAAACCATATACAAAGAGAGCTTCCTATTTCCTTGATGTCCTTCTTCATCCTCCTTCCAAACTGTCATTTACTCTTGTTTTCTCCTACGTATACACCTTTTAGTATTTCTTTTTTCCTCCTTATATAATTCCAAGCATCTTTCTTTTGAAACTTCATCATTTGCTTTTTAGTACATTCAAACCACGCTTCTTTTTTTACCTTTAACCGCTTTCATCACCTCTTCATTCCACCTTTCGCTGTTAAACATTCGTACTTCCTACTTTAGCACATCCACACACTTCCTTTGCATTACTAACAATTGCTTCCTTCAATGCCCCCAGATTTGTTAAGTATCAACTTGTTCACATTTAACCGAATTACTAGCGAGCGCTCTTACATACCTTGCCTTATTCTCTGTGCTTCACTTAACTTCTCAAAACTACAATATATATATAACCCTACTTCCATTTCGTATCACCTTCCTTCTCCATCCAAGCCCCCACTAACTTAATTTTACATAGAACCACATAATGATCCGTAATCCCATAACACAATACACACATCACATAGATATATAACATACACACATACATATAAACTCTCCTTCTCACCAACACAAATTCATCATCTTTTCACTTCGATACCATCTCGTACCTACACCAACTCTAGTATCCTTATGGATATCTTGTGTTTAAGGAAAGTATTACTTACACACTATTACTCTCTCTTCACGAAAATCAATCACCTTCCTACCATTCTCATTTTCTCCCCCACCCCAAAACCACCTGTTTACCAGGCCCTTTTGATCACCTATCCAACCATTCAGGATTCCCCAACACTATCCAATCGAAGCTCCTACTCACACCCATATCACGAACATATAATAACATATCATAACACATTACAGATAATACTACACAAGATATACACATCGATGGACCATACGTCACACCACACACACCTTGACCTTTTCAAATATATATATACATATAGATATATATATATATACACACCACACCAAGTCTACCATAGCTTGTACCAACAGGTCAGTCATCAAAATTGCAACTCCTTCTCTCCCTCTCTCATTCTCTTCCACACCAGCACGCACACATTCACATCACACCACTCAATTTCACCTTTTCCTTTCATCTTTTGTTTCAGTCACAGCGACCAAATCAAATTTGCCCTTTCTAAAATACATCCTCACCTCTCTTCCTCTTGCTCCTTCAACATTTATTTCCTCTAGACATTATACAACAAATGTACCCATACGATTATACAATTTCGCCGAAGTTAGAAGTGTTTACCGGCGATCACGACCATCTCGAGGCATTGCATCAGCATTTTCCTAAAAGGGGGCAAAAAAAAAAAAAAAAAGGAGGTTTTTTTTTTTTTTAAGGTGGTAAGGGGTGCGGCAGCCAACCCAACTACCACCGCCCCTAAGTCGACTTCTAACGACACGCCCAGGCATTACCGATGTGGGAAATTTTTCTCCCCGCAACACAGGGATATTTGAGTAGTAGGGATGTTCAATAGATAGAGATAAGATATATACTAGAGAGATAGAGAAGAGATAGAAATAGATACATAATATATATAATGATATAATAGATATATAGATGAGAATATGAGTAGAGATATAGTAATAATGTTGCTGGGAGGATGTGTGTGAACAATATGAACGCATGTCTAGTATATAATTTTATACATTTTGCAGTATATATAAAAACTACTTAAAATACATAATTCATATAATATATATATAAATTTCATTTTTTATTTTAATTTTTACTTAATATAAGTAATTGTTTATGTTTAAAGTGAAGTAATTTTTAGTCACCTCTTATAGTAGAGTTAAAGATGTTCCCCTTTCTTCTTGTCTCAGGTTGAATTTTGAGTGTTGTCTATTTTGGTTATATGACATTTTCATCAATTCTTGTATTTTCCTTTTGTATTTTTTTCATCTTTTATTCCTTTGTTGTTGTATATTCTTAATATTGTTTAAATATTATTTCTTTATTATATGTTAATCTTATTTTAATTTTTTATAAATTATAAACAAATATTATATGTATATACTAATGATTTCTTTTCTATAGTTTACATCTGTATATAATTACTGAAAAGGAGAAAAATGATTAAATGCATTTATCATTCTTCCCCCTCTCTGCTTCTTCAAATTTGTTTTTAGTCATCTTACATTTGAAGAAGTTCTTATTTGCTGTTCCATTCTCATATTCATTCTTCACTCCTTTGGAGATTACATTTTTCATTTTTTTATTATGTAATTCTTTGGTGAATATATCAGCAAATTGATCATTACTATTCACCCATTCTATTTTTTGTATTTCTTGATTATCTAAATATTCTCTTATTGCTGAAATTATGATTCTCATGCTTTTAATTTTTGATTGTCTTTCTGACATTAGAGTATCTACAAGTGTCTTACTATCGGTTCTCAAAATTAAAGGTATGTTCTTATTTGTGATTTCTTCCCACATTCTTTGTATGTACAACGATTGTTCTATACCTTCAAGCAAACTATTTGCCTCTGCTTGTATAACTGAATGGTTAACTTTCTTTGATTTATTTGATTTCCACATTATGGGTATCATTTTTCCTTTCTTATCTACAGCAAATATAATACATCCTAGTTGTGTTTTATCTCCTTCTCTATTAGCAAATGATGAATCACAATATGTTATGAATTTCTCAATTTTATCATTATTTATTTGTATGATATTTAATTCATTTCTGTATTTTTTTATCAATCTATGTAGTTCTTTATAATCTTTCATACACAGTTCTTTTTCTCCTTTACTCATTTTACTAACTATATAAGATAAATCTGGTCTTGTATTTCTTGCCATCCAATTTAGTTTTCCTATTAATTGCTGGTATTCTTTTACTTCTCTTTTATTAAGTTTTCTATTTTCTTTTGTTTTTATTTCATTAATTTTAATCTTCTCCCAATAACTATTTTGCTCCATCATTATCATGTTTTCTTTCTGACATAATTGAACTCCTAAATATTTAAATGATTCTGAACTACTTTCTCCTATTTCAAAAATGTTTTTTAATTTGTTTATTATATTGCTTTCAAATTTTTTACTTCCTACCCATAAAATATCATCTACATGTGTACATAATAATCCTTCGATATTATTTGAATCTTTCCTTATAAATAGTGTTGGTTCCATTTTACTTTGTCTTAGACCTAACTTAAGTTTAATTGTCTTTTCAATGATAAATACCACATCATAGCAGCATCTTGCAATCCATATACTGTTTTATTTATTCAATCTCCATAGTTTACCATTATCAAATTCTGGTGGTGGTTTTAGATATACTTTTCTTGTTATTATATCTCCTTGCAAGTATGCTGCTGAGATATCCATAGCATTTATTTTCCATTTCTTTTCCTGAGCTATAGTTAGTATCATTTTCATTGCTTCAGATGAAACAGTTGGTGCATCTGTTTTTTCTTCCACTGTTTCTTCATATCCTTTAGCTACCAATCTAGCTTTAAATTTTTTCTTGTTATTCTGCAATAATTTTTCACTAATTACCCATCTTACATTAATTGCTCTTTCACCTTTATCAGTTACTTCTTCAAAAACCATGTTCTTCTTCCAATTTTCTATTTCTGCTATTTTAGCTTGTTTAATTTCTTCATTAGAATGATTATAATAACTCTGATTTACTTCCTCATCTTCATCTTCACTATCCACTTCATCTATTTTTTCATTGCTCACATCCAACGATTCTTCTTCGCTATTTTCTTCATTTTCAATTACATCTAATTCATATATTTTTTCAAATTCTTTTAAATCTATATCATATATTCTATTTGTATTCAAATTGCGTATGTTATAACATTTATTATATTTTTTACTAGTTGCTTTGCCAGCTCTACTGATAACATAACAATTTAATATATCTTCATTATTCTTTAATTTCATTTCATAGAATTTACCTGTTTTCACATTTTTTGGATCAATTTCTTCATATTCATCAATTGATGTCATTTCTTCTTCTTCATCTTCAGTTTGATTTTCCTTTTCATTATCAGTTTCATCATCCATAATATTTGACCATATTATTTCTTCTGTATCACTACCATTCTCATTTAAATCATCTATTATGTTTTCATTTCTTTCTTCCTCATATTCATCCTTTTCATCTTCTTTATCTTCAAGTTCTTTGTTATTATCATTTAATCTACATTTTTGAATTCTGGTTGAATGAACTTTTGATACAGATCTTAAAGTACCTCCATGTTTTACTATGATGGTTTTTCCGTCTACACACATTATTTTAGCTGGTCCTCTCCATTCTTTATCAATGTTTCTTTTGTAATATACTTCTTCACCTATATTTATATTTTTTGACATGTGTTCTCTTATTTGACTTCTCAATGCACGTTTTATTTTTTCTGAGCTTTCATTTTCTATATGTATTTTTCTAGCATGTTCTATTGTTTCTAATAATTCTTTAATCATGTCATCAGTATCTCTCTTTTCACTTATTATTATATTATCAGAATCTACTATGTTTGGTATTCCTATGTTTCTTCCAAAAACAAGTTGATTAGGTGCATATCCCAAATAATTTGTTAGTCCATTTTTAGCAAAAATTGCCCATGCCATACTATTTTTTCTATCATGTCCTTCTTGTTTTAACTTATATAATGATTCCTTAAGTAACCCTACTACCTTTTCACATAAACCATTACTCCATGGGCTTTCTGCCGCTGTACTCATTAATCTGATATTCAATTTTGTAGTAAAAGTTTCCATATCTTCATTTTGAAATTCTCTTCCTGCATCAGACATAATACTATTAGGACTTCCAAAATATATAATCCATTTTTCAATTAACCTTTCTATGATTTCTTTACTGGTTTTATTTTTTAACCATACTGCTTGTGTATATCTTGTTGCATGGTCTATTATTACTAAAAATTTATTACTCTCAAATTCTCCCACATCTAACTGAATTATTTCATTAAATTTATTTGCTAATGGTAAACCTACTACAGGGTTTTCATATATTTTTTACATATTTCACATTCTCTCACAATTTGTTCCAATTCTTTTCTTACATTATTCCAAAAATCTTCTTCTTTTATTTGTTTTTCATTGGCATTTTTTATTGTTTTAAATAATTTTTCTATTCCACAATGAGCAAATTGTCTATGTAGCTTTTTCAATTTTTCTTTTCTATTTTTTTCTTTTATCCAATTTTCTTTAAATTGACTAATCCAACATGTTTTCTTTTGTTTTCTATTCAACAGTATGCAGGAATGTCCTCCTTCATTATCAAAGGTCTGTACTTTCTGTAGATTCAAATCACAAATATCAACAGTTCCATCTTCAATATTAATTTTTAATTTCATTCTTTTCATAGCTGATTTACCAAGTAATAAAGGTATATCACCCTCTATTACATTGATTTTTAAATCAAAACTCTTTCCTTTGATTTTACAAGGCAATAATATTTCTTTTAATATTTTATATTCTGTTTTTCCAAATAAAAAACAACCATTTTTCAATTTTTGTGTGTCATTTATATATTGTAATTCCTCATCAGTTAATCCACTAATCAATTTTGTTAATCCCAATTCTCCAATTACTGTCTCTATACTTCCTGTATCTATAATAGCCATTACATCTTGATATTTAATTTATTAGAGTTTGCATATTTTCATTATTATTAAAAATTATTCTTTATTTTTCTTTCTTCCAATTCTTCTAAATTATTTATTCTTTCTTCTTTTTCTGTATTAATAATGGAGTTAATTTTTTCCAAATATAGTTTTTCATTATTTCTTTCTATGAAAAATATAGCTTTATTATTTTTCTCTTCTATTATTTCATTTTCTTTACAATTTTTCATTATGTGTCCTTCTTTTTTACATTTCCAACACACATTATTATATTCTTTATTCCAATAGCAATCTTCTGTTTTATGATTATTACGTTTACAAATACCACATTTATTGAAATTAAATGTTCTTTCTCTCCAATAACATTCATCAGTGTTATGATTATTGTATTTACATATTGTACAGAATTTATTTTTATTATACCAATTTTCATTTTTATTGCCTTCTTTTTCTATGATTTCACATACTGATTCCATCATATTTACAATTGATTCTTTAGTTGTTAGAAAAATATTTGTTTTAATTCCTTCAATCTTATTTATAATTAGCTTTCTTTCCATGTCTTTCATATTAGAATTACTAATCAATAGATATGAATGTACCTTTTCACTTATTTTAATATCATCCAGTTTTTCACAATCTCTTTTTGCTTTATCATACCTTGCTACATATTCTCTGAAAGATTCTCCTTTCCTTTGTTGCATATTCAACAATGTTTGTACTTTAAGATAACTTTCTTGTTCTTTGTTTCTACTATATCTTTCTTTTAATGTATTTATAATTAATTCTACTCCATTTTCTGTCCATATTTCTTCTTCCTTTAAAGACATAATTACTTCTAGTGGTTCTCCTGCTAAACCTCCTATTATTTGTGCTATTTTAGTTTTTTCTTTTTCTTGAGACACTTCTCTCCATACTTTTAACTTAAATAAGTATTCCTCAAAAGATTCTTCCTTTTTTCCACTAAATTTAGGTATTATTAAAGTCATTTTTCTTTCTTCATTTGTTTCTCTTTTTTCTTTAATATCCATTAGTTCCTTTATCATGTTAGTTAGCTTATCCATTGTTATTGATAAAATTTCCTTTGCCGTTTCTTCTTCTTTTTTCATTTTGTTTGTTTAGTATATAAAATTTATTTGTTTATAAAATGTTTAAAGTGAAGTAATTTTTAGTCACCTCTTATAGTAGAGTTAAAGATGTTCCCCTTTCTTCTTGTCTCAGGTTGAATTTTGAGTGTTGTCTATTTTGGTTATATGACATTTTCATCAATTCTTGTATTTTCCTTTTGTACTTTTTTCATCTTTTATTCCTTTGTTGTTGTATATTCTTAATATTGTTTAAATATTATTTCTTTATTATATGTTAATCTTATTTTACTTTTTTATAAATTATAAACAAATATTATATATATATACTAATAATTTCTTTTCTATAGTTTACATCTGTATATAATTACTGAAAAGGAGAAAAATGATTAAATATATATATATATATATATATATATATATATATATATATATATATATATATATATATACTTGTTTAGACTTTCGATGTTGGGTACCAATGTTATATTATTTTATTCATTATTTATGTTTACTGTACAATACATTTTATCTGAAATTTGGTGGTGACACGTTTCATAAATTATATTCATTATAACTTAAGCTTAAGAAAATTTGTATAAAAGAAAAAGAATAAATTGTTGATTTCAAACTTTTATTCATGCATTTAAGCCTTTAAGTTTTTGTTAATTATTACTTATTTACAAAAACTTTAATAAAATACCGAATGCAAAAAATACCGATTTTTCGGTGTTGCTGCCAGAGGTACAAAGATGGCCAAAATTTGTGGACTATAAATTTTTGCATTCCACTGAAATTCCACAATTTTTTTTGGTAGTCCTCTAATTGCGGAATTGCGGAATTAAATTGCGGAATGATATAGACATTCCGCTAACTGCAATTCCGCAACATTTTTCAAATTATCGCAATCGCAATTACACAATTTATTTTGGTATTCCGCAATTGCGGAATTGCGGACTTAATATAACGCCCACCCTCTCTGATATATATATATATATATATATATATATATATATATATATATATATATATATATATATATATATATATATATATATATATATATATATATATATATATATATATATATTTATTACAGGGGTGTCTCACTGAGAGTTATGTTACAGCGGTGTATCACCGTACGGGATGTTTAAGTATGAAAATGTGTAAGAATATATAAGTTCGAATATTTAATTCATTAAGGAGGATGGGATATGTTACGTTGGTGTCTGCGCACGCACAGTACGAAACCCCCCCAAAACATGCGAATGTCGAATGTCATGATATATTTTTTATGGCTTCTGTGAAATGCACATAAAAAATGAGGTGGGCTCTTCCTCTCGACATTATTTGATTCGGTTCGTTTCCACGCAATGTACCCTTAAACAACTAGACGTCATCCGTAGACATCATGTGCCTACAAAAGCCGAAACGTGTCAATATGAAATAATTAGGCTATACATCCATGGAAAATCCAGTCCTCATTACGGCAGGCTAGTTCGGTCTTGGAATATCGAAGGAAACCATACGATGGATTCGTGTTGCATAAAACATGTACACATAGGCCATACATTGTGCAAGGTTTGCATCGTGGAGACCAAAAAGGGCGGCTGGGATTCCTGGCTGTCATTGATTGCCTTCTAACTGGTGCCGACTTATTAACATTTTATGGACCGATGCCGCCGCTTACTCAATAACGGTATGTATAACAGGTGGAACTTCAGACATTAAGAAACAAACTCCCGTTTATATCACTAGCCATCACCAGTCTCATACTCAGTCAACGTTTGGTGTGGTATACTCAATAGTAGGATTATCGGGCTTTAGTTCTTCGAGGGAAATTTGACAGGACAGCGTTACCTTCATTTCCTGCAGACCGTCCTTGTTGACCTCCTGAGTGATATACCTTTAAGAACACAACGAAGAATATATTACTAACATGATGGGTGCCCAGCACATAATGCAGCTATAGTGACGACCTACCTCGACAGAACCTTTCAGGGAAGATGGATCAGAAGATCTGGTCTATTTCCATGTCCTGCGCGTTCACCCGACTTAACACCACTGGACTACTTTCTGTGGGGGTATCTCAAACATACCGTGAACGCTGGGTTTAATGACCCAGTAACCTCGCGCGATGATCTTCGCCGTCAAATAACCAACGCATGTAGGGGAATCAACCCGGCGTCACTGTCATTGGCATGCAATGAAACCTGGCGCCAGAGGGCTGAGGCATGTATTCGCGTGGATGGAGGCGTCTTCGAACAACATTTGTAAATACTGTATGTACAAGTTGAAACGACCTGACATTCTTCTTGCATGTTGTGGATAAGATTCATAGGTGTAAATTTGTTATGATACTATTAACAACGGTATTACATTACATGTATCGATATTATGAGCTGTCTTGAATACCATTGTTTTCTTCAACCTTTTCACATTCACGTTTAAAACTATTGTTGGTAACATTGACGTGTTATGGGTACATCGCGTGGAAACGAAGAACCATATCAAAAAATGTCGAGAGGAAGAGCCCACCTCATTTTTTATGTGCATTTCACAGAAGCCATAAAAAATATATCATCCCATTCGACATTCGCATGTTTGTGCGTGGTTTTCGTATTGCGCGTGCGCAAACTGTAACTGTTCCACCTCGTAGAGCTAATTAAAGGACACAGGTTTTATTTAGAAAATTTTGTCACATACGCAATACTTCACGCGATACACAGCTGTTACGTATTCGCTGAGACACCCTGTATATATATATATATATATATATATATATATATATATATATATTATATATAAATATATATATATATATATATATATATATATATATATATATATATATATATATATATATATATATATATATATATATATATATATATATATATATATATATAAATATACAGTATATATATATATATATATATATATATATATATATATATATATATATATATATATATATATATATATATATATATAAATACATATAATTTATATATATATATACACACACTATATATATATATATATATATATATATATATATATATATATATATATATATATATATATATATATATATATATATATATATATATATATATATTTTATATATATATATCGGGTAAAGGTATGCTAATGGGACTCCATATATTTTCTGAAAAAATTCTGTCCAAAATCAATATATCGATATGTATATATGAAAGTTCAATTACAAAATATGCAATCAGATCACTAATATATAATACTAAAACAATATAAGAATATATATATTATAATAATATAGTAATAGTAATATATAGACCTATATATACATATCGATATATTGACTTAGATTTTTTTCAGAAGATGTTTTGTCAGGTTGTATATATACCAGGATAAATATAAGACTGCCAGATATCCGACTAAATCTGGGTAAAGGTATAGCACAGGACTCCACATATTTTCTGAAAAAATTCTAAGTCCAAAATCAATATATCGATATGTATATATAATATTAATTATAATATATAATATATAATAATAATAATAATATATAATAATATAATATAATATAATAATATATAATATAATATACGTAATATAATAGTAATATTTAGACCTATATATACATATCGATATATTGATTTTGGATTTTTTCAGAAAATATGTGGTCCTGTGCTATACCTTTACCATATACCGGTATATATATAAGACTGCCGGATATCCGACCGGATATCCGGTATCCGGTTTTAACTTCCAGCCGGATATCCGGTATCCGGCTATCCGGCTAATTCACTATCCGGCCCATCCCTAATATATATATATATATGGTGAAACTCAAGAATCTCTCCTTCTGATTCCAGGGCCGGAGAGCGGAGTGTGCTCGCGGCATTGTCACTGGGGGGAGTTCTGTGGCGTCTGGGGCAGGAGGCTGCTAGCCCCATTGATAACTCCTAAGCAGCCTCCGGGAAGAAACGCCACTTCATCGTGACAACGCTCACTCTCTTCAACATCTCATATTCTTCAATTGAAGGTGGTTTTGAGACTTCACCTTACCCCTTCAAATTGGTGACCACCTGGAGTGACCAGTGCCACTGTTGTGGCACACGAACACCAACAAGCAACCATGCCAAATTTGATTCCGAACACCCATCAAATCACTGAACATCCATCAAATTAAGTTTCTTCTGCTGGGCGCTACTCTGTTCGGCCATCCTGTGCCGCCTGTACCGTACTCAAGCTTCTGCAGGTGCGGACCAACTGCCAGTAAGAGTACAGAGTGGTCGAAGCCTTCTCAGTGACCTTAATGTGCGCACACCTAGCTCTCACCTGACAGCTGACCCGACATCATTTCAGGACCGGAGAGCGGAGTGTGCTCGCGGCATTGTCACTGGGGGGAGTCCTGTGGCGTCTGGGGCAGGGGGCTGCTAGCCCCATTGATAACTCCTAAGCAGCCTCCGGGAAGAAACGCCACTTCATCGTGACAACGCTCACTCTCTTCAACATCTCATATTCTTCAATTGAAGGTGGTTTTGAGACTTCACCTTACCCCTTCAAATTGGTGACCACCTGGAGTGACCAGTGCCACTGTTGTGGCACACGAACACCAACAAGCAACCATGCCAAATTTGATTCCGAACACCCATCAAATCACTGAACATCCATCAAATTAAGTTTCTTCTGCTGGGCGCTACTCTGTTCGGCCATCCTGTGCCGCCTGTACCGTTCAAGCTTCTGCAGGTGCGGACCAACTGCCAGTAAGAGTACAGAGTGGTCGAAGCCTTCTCAGTGACCTTAATGTGCGCACACCTAGCTCTCACCTGACAGCTGACCCGACATCATTTCAGGACCGGAGAGCGGAGTGTGCTCGCGGCATTGTCACTGGGGGGAGTCCTGTGGCGTCTGGGGCAGGAGGCTGCCAGCCCCACTGATGAAACCTAGGCAGCCTGACAAGGATGATTTCTGAATTTTAGGGTAAGAGCTATGAGGAGAGGGTGGAGGAGTTAGGAATGTTTTCTGTAGAAAGGCGATTTCTCTGAGGGGACATGATACAAGTCTACAAAATTTACATCTGTTGATAATACAGAGACCAATAAATTCTTCATAGTAGACCACGGACGGGAGACCATGGGGCATTATAAGAAAATTAAGAAGAAAGCATGCAATCTTGATATAAAGATTCATCTGTAATAGGGTTGTTAAAGTATTTGAATGATTTGCCACAGGAGATTGTTCAGCTTAACTCCTTGTAACAATAAGTAGATGATTAAATAGGTTTATTAATGGTTTTTGCATCATATATTGCATTATGAATAATCCAAAATAGCTAGTATTTAGTTAGTTATTAAGGTTAAACTGTATGTTATTACAACAATAAACATTAAATAGTTATAGAATGTGCCTTTCCTATAGATTTTGCCTTTGGTATTATCCTACTTGGTGTATATATACAGTATATTAGCCTTTACTATGTGCCAAATATTGACAAGTTCTGTTATTGTTATTGTTATTGTTATTGTTATTGTTATTGTTATTGTTATTGTTATTGTTATTGTTATTGTTATTGTTATTGTTATAGTTATAGTTATAGTTAGTTATAGTCATAGTCATAGTTATAGTTATAGTTATAGTTATAGTTATAGTTATAGTTATAGTTATAATTATTATTATAATTAAGAATTCTATCATATATACCATAAGGACCTGCAGCTTTACTTGGGTCAATATGATCCAGTAAAGATTTACTAACTTTTACATCAAATTCAAATTCTGTAAGTCTATGCATACTAGAACTATTAGTCTCCAAACTATTATACAATCTTTCCTCGAAAACATTGAAGCAAAATAAGCATTGAAAATGATGACCAACTCCTTATCTGAACTCACTAAATTTCATTAATTTTAATTGGACCAATTGTCCTATTCTTACTTTTAAATTTATAAAAGCTAAAAAACTTCTTCAGGTCCTTATTACTATTCCTTGCTAAATTAATTTCTGCCTCTCTCTTTGCCTTCTGACTGTGTTAAGTTCATTTCTATTTTTCCTATAATTTTCAAAATCATCTTCCCTATTACTACCCTTGAATATTTTAAAACATCTGCGCTTTCATAGATTTTCTCTCTCATAACTCACTCTTTCGTAACTGATGAAACAGATGTGAGAAGTGTATGGAAGGAACACTTCAAAAATCTACATAACATTGGCAGTAATGAAGGGGTGATAGTGAATGTGTGTGGGTTTGATGGTGCAAGAAGAAATAGGTATTTTGGGGATGAAGTAATTAGTAAGGAGGAGGTAACAGGTAGAGAGAAAGTTGAAGAATGGGTAGTATAGGACTAATAGGTTCTGGCAGGTGCTAGTGATATATAGTGTTGTGGTAGGCTTGAAAGGAATGAAAAGTACAAAGATTTAGATAGTAAAAACGTAAGAAACAATGAGTTTGAAAAGTGATTGGTTTAATATTAGTAGCGGAGTGAGGCAGGATGTTATGTTCCTTGGTTATTTAATTGTATATGGATGGAGTTATGGAAGAATTAGAAGTAGAGGTGGCAGGGAAGGTAAGTTAGTAATGCTGAGAATAGAAGAGAGGGGGTGCCCTGCCCTATTGTATGTGGATCGGTTTGTAGGCGAATCTGGAGGAGAGTTTGAGACGATTGGTAGAGGGGTTTGGAGAGGTGTTTAAAAGGAGGGGTTTGAAAGTAAATGTAGATAAGAGTAAGTTTATGGTAGTGAGTAAGGAGAGTCCGCAGTGTAAAGTCATGTTGAACAAGATTCGAGTTTAAATACTTAGGGTATATGTTGACAGAAAAGGAACGATGATCCAGAGGTAGTAGGAAAGCTGTGTGAATTTAGATATAGGTTGGTGATATTATTAAACCTTGGTGGATGTAAAGGGACTAAAGTCTTGCGTGCGCTAGCGTTTTGCATGAAGGTATGTTGTTACCTGTTTTAATGTATAGTAGGGAAACTATAGTCTAGAATAAGAGGTATAGATCTAAGGTACAATGTGTTCAGATGGACAATTTTAGGTGCGTGTTAAGTGAGAAGAATTGATAAAATGAGGAATGAACCCACTAGGAAGTTGTGTGGTGTGAAGAAAGGCGTAAATGAGAGAATAAACGAGAGTACAGTGAGATGGTTTGGTAATATGGAAAGGATGGATGATAGTTGGTTGGTTAAGCGGATGTATAGTGGTGAGTGTGCTGGGAATCACCGGCTGGGAGACTGAAGAAAAGTAAATTAAGTCAGTAAAGAAATGCCTGAAGGAGAAGAATGTGAGTTTGGCAGATTCGAGAAGAAAGGTGCATAACAGAAGTGAATGGCAGAGCTTTGTGAAGGGGTATGATTGTATATTTGCCCAGGGAATGAACCCCACATTGATGAGACATCAGTAAGGATCTGTCTCAGTTTCATCAAACCCTAGGGTAGATTTTTCTGACTGTGATGAGTTCTCACCTAAGGGTATAAAGCGCTTTTGACTTGCGTCATGTTCTTCTACTACTTTTCTGTTCAGGTATGCTACGCACCTCACCCCCAATCTGGGATAGTCCTATCCCCAGATTGGGGGTGAGGGATAAATAATAATAATAATAATAATAATAATAATAATAATAATAATAATAATAATAATAATAATAATAATAATAATAATTGGAAGACTGTGCTAGAGAGAGATTTTATTTATGAATTAGAAAGTAGGGAAACAAAGTTTACATTAGTCAGGAAAGTATACTTATATTTTCATTATGAATTTTTATAGTTTGGTATTTTTAACTTTTCAAAAGATACTGTACACACATACTAAAGTAATTAAAGTCAGTATTTTCTTTGCCACAATTTTAATACAAAGATAAATTTTTGACACAGCCTTTAAAATTGCTAATAAGTATAGAAATAAAGATATTAGTAAAATGAGTAAATAAGAACATAAAAGAATATAAACGATAAAGTAGAAGGATAGACTACAAGAAAGGTTTTACTACTTTTAACATATACAAAATTCTTACAATTGTACAAATAAACCTGGTGATAATCTTAATAATAATAATAATAATAATAATAATAATAATAATAATAATAATAATAATAATAATAATAATAATAATAATAATAATAATAATAATAATAATAATAATAATAATAATAATATAATAATAATAATAATAATAATAATAATAATAATAATAATAATAATAATAATAATAATAATGAAAATTAAGAGACAACACACACCTATTCATTTTCACTGATGTGAACTGAACATTAACTGAGATCGTGTATGATATTTCTCTTTCTTCTTCTCCATCACCACCTTCTTCTGTTTCATCTGTAGGAATATATATATATATATATATATATATATATATATATATATATATATATATATATATATATATATATATATATATATATATATATATATATATATATATATATATATATATATATATATAGTGTTATATATATATATATATATATATATATATATATATATATATATATATGTCTATATATCTTTCTTCTTCACCTTCCTCTTTGCCCCAAGATTGGGGGTATGGTGCGCTACAAGTATCGGAAAAGAAAAGCAGTAGGGAGTAAGTCATGACAAAGTCGAAAGCCCAGCCTTACCGCCCCCCCTGTACCATTAATTAGTGAGCTCGTCACTGACAGAAAATCCACCCTAGAGATTCATGGGACCGCGACGGACCACCATGTAATCGTCGTCGTAAGGGTTCATCCCCTGGGCCAAGGTGGACCACAACCATGCCCCCATAATAAAACCCCTATTCTTCCTATCATACCTCATTTCTACCTGCCCAAACTCACATTTTCTCCTTCAGACATTCGCTCAACCAATTAATCCATCTTCTCTTCTGTCTTCCCAGCCGGGTTGGTTCCTAAATTATACCTCCAGTACTAGCGCTAATCCGCTTAACCAACCGACTTTCATTCATCCTTTTTTCCACATGACCAAACCATCTCAACATACTTTCATTATTCTCTCATTTACCCCCTTTCTTCACACCACACGACTCTCTAATACGCTCATTCCTCACTTTTATTAATTCTTTTCATACCTAGCATGCCCCTAAGATTGTCCATCTGAACACATGGAACTTTAGATCTATACTTTATTCCAGACCATAGTTTCACTATCATATAATAATATATATATATATACCCTCATGTAAGACTCTAACGAACTCAAAAACTTATTCCCCCTACATTCACCAACGATTTAATTGCACCAGCCAATCTTCCTGCCATTCACAACTTTTCCACTACACTTCTGCATTATCCGTTCCCTTCTCATCCAACACATACCCTAAATATTTAAACTCAGACACTTGCTCCAGCTGCTCATCATCTAACATAACTTCACACTGAGGACTGTCCTCACTCACAACCATAACCTTACTCTTATCTACGTTTACTTTCAAACCCCTCCTTTTACATACCCTGCCAAATCTCTCTACCAATCCTCTCAAACTCTCTTCAGACTCGCCACACAGAACTAATCATCTGCATACAATAGGCACCTTCCACTCCTCTTACTCTCCATCATTCTAACACCATTTCTGCCATCCCAACCTCGAATTCTTTCATAACCCTATCCATATACAACATTGAATAACCAAGGAGACATAACACAACCTTATTCACCTGGCTATTAATCCAAAACCAATCACTTTTGACACCATTTATTCTTACACACGCTTCACTATCGTCATACATACATACTTTTGATTCCATTCAGAAGCCTACCACCAACACCATATATCACTAATACCTGCCATAAAGCTTCCCTATTAACTCTATCATACGCCTGTTGTAAATCCATAAAACCTAAATATTTATTTTTCTTCTCCCTCATTTTCTCAATCATTTGTTTCAATATATATATATATATATATATATATATATATATATATATATATATATATATATATATATATATATATATATATATATATATATATATATATATATATATATGGGAAAGAGGTGTCAGTTTGTCAGAGTAAGGAGTTTTCATCTATAACATTAAAAGCATTAAGTGAAATGAAATGAAATAATACTAGTATGCATACAAAGTACATTCATTTACTCAAGTTTTATTAAAAATATTTTCCTAATTTTCTTAAGTGATAATGGGGATATAATAATTTTTGGAAATTGTTGAAATGGAGGCTCCATATATGGGGTTATTTCGTCACTTGCATTGGGCTAATACTTAGACTTTTTAATAATTGCTATAAAGAGTGAGATCACGGTTAGCAAAAAGATTTACAATATAATTTTTTATTATGTAATTGACTCAGAAGTGATAATCCCATTGAAAATTTTTAAAAATTAATACCAAATCGGAAATTTTCATTATTAACTAATTTGTGGAAGTGGTAAAACACCTTGAATATGCCTTTGTAAATGAAATCTATAAATGAATGTTTAGGATAATAGAAGTTTCCTTAGTTTAAATAAGAGATTTTAAAATCCCTTCCTTTTTCAGCAGTTTCTAACACTTTTGAAACCAAATATTTCTTTTCATTCTTTTCCCTTCCGTTTCTAAGCAAACCAAAATGAAGTTTTCTATTTCTGGTTCTTTATCTAAAAAACTATCTATATCTACTTAGAATTCATTAGATATTTCTGAAGAATTGTCTATTGGAACATCATCTTCACCGAAATTAATGTATTCTATTAACTTTTGGATTTTCCTTTATAGTAGTAAACTGGTAATAATCATAATTTCCTTTGCAGTTTTTAGAACTCTCAACTTCAAAGTGCTTCTTCTGAGTATCAGATTACATCTCCACTTCTCCTTTTTCTGGCTCTTCCATCGTTTCTAGTAGCTGTTGTACCTTTCACTACTTTTGGAAGTGGTCTGACAAAATGAGGATCAAAGTCTTCCATTGCCTGACTAATTTCTGCTCTGGATTCTTCTGTATCTGAAGATGTATCTTTCACATCCAGATTTAATGGAAAAATTCTTCTGTTGGGAAATCCTGCTTCAATATTTTAAGGGGTTGCAACTTTCTCCTAAATTTCAAATCTAATTTGAAGCTCAAATATGTTAATACTTCCTTTGATTATCTCTACAGCTGTAAGATACTTTTGTCAGTAATAAGTCTTAAAGGGAACAAACGCATTTGTTAAGGCCTTGCAGCTTATGAGAAGTAACTTTTTTTCATTAAATTCTTTACACTTATAAATTAAATAATTAGTGATGGGACGATGACGATTATAGTAAATTTTGATGATGACGATGATTAATTGAAAAAGTATATTTTAAAAATTCTCTCTCTCTCTCCTCCCTCTCCCTCTCCTCTCTCTCTCTCTCAAAAATCTCTCTTCTATATATATATTATATATATATATATATATATATATATATATATATATATATATATATATATATATATATATATATATATATATTTTTTTGATGTATATATATATATATATATATATATTTATATATATATATATATATATATATATATATGTATATATATATATATATATATATATATATATATATATATATATATATATATATATATAGAGAGGATATATAGTATATATATATATATATATATATATATATATATATATATATATGTACAAGGCCGTAGACAGGTAGCCGTATCAACCCACAAAATTAAGAGATCAAAATTTTGATATAAATCCCTATAATAATAATAATACTAATAATAATAATGTAATAAAAAATATTACAATAATAATAATAATAATAATAATAATACATAATAATAATAAAGACTGTGGCGTAGAGGTTGACTCGCCGACTCTCATGCGAGAGGATGCTGGTTCAATCCTCCGCGTAGCAGTTGGAGTTTTATCTTCCTGGGGCAAGAATTAAAACTCGACTGCAAACACGTTGGTGGCGCTGGTTTGGGATAGCCAGCCTTAAAGTTTGATTTCCTGTAGTCCCCTGTGTTACCCTCTGAAAAGGGGATAAAACATTAAAAGGAAGTTTTTATAATAATAATAATAATAATAATAATAATAATAATAATAATAATAATAATAATAATAATAATAATAATAATAATAATAATAATAATAATATGAAAATGAAAGTATTTTAATGGAAATGAGGAGACTGTTTGTGGTCCATAACAATTTCTTAGGTCAAGTGGCTGTTCCTCATATATGTATAAAATATTTAGACCAAGTTGATTTGAATTTAGGTCCTAAGTTTAGATATTACAAATAATACCAGTAAGGAATAATATGGATGTATAAAGATTTAAAGATAAGGAGGGAGCTGTAATCGTTGATGGGATGAGCAGGTTCATTCCTTCTTTAACTAAATCTTTCTCTCCTAATAATCCATGGTTCGATCATGCTTGTTCTCTGGCCATTCAGGCTAGAGGAGCAGCACACTGGTGATAAATTCTTGTTCTCCTAATTTCATTCAGCTAGAATTTGTAGGAAAATTTCATGAGCAAAGTGAGCTTTCATCAAAAGAAAGTGAGCGCTAACCTCCTTGGTTCTACTGACAAATCTTTCTTGCCTCTTACCAAAAGCATCTCTAGCAACTTTTGTAAATTTGCCTTTCCTCGTCTTATTCTATACTAAATCTCCAACTGAAAGGCCAATCTCTTCTGGCCTCCTATTTTCCTCTAACTCAACCCTGGACGATTCTGGCATTCCTCTTCCTACTCCTCCTCTCAGTGTCCTATTCCTTTGGCCTGTGATTACACTTGACAGTATGGGCCCTGAAATCATGAACGTTAGGAAGGCGGTGGCCCGGATGGCATTCCCTCCCTGAGTTTTGAGGAAGTGTGCTTCTGTGCTATCCCTGCTTCATTCAACTACTCTCTATGTTCCCAATACTAGTACTTTCCTCAGTGTTAGAAGGGGCACATGTCCAAGCTATTCCGAAAAAAGGAAGCAGCCTGATCCTTCTAACTATCGCCCCATAGCTCTCACTTGTATTCTATCTAAGATCTTTGAAACCCTTTCAACTCTCACTTCTGGATGCATCTGAAACTCATCCGATCTAGTACGCTTAAAGCTCGAGGTATCTTCTACTTCTCAGATATACTTTCCTATCTAACCGATTTATGATTTTTCGCTCTTAGGAACAGGAGACTTGCGTGGTGGCGCTTTACATATCCAAAGCATTTGACTGAGTATGGCACGAGCGGCGCACGAAAAACGCGCGAAAGCGTTTCAATGATAAATGCGAAACGGTTAGCACTCACCCCTGAAACTGAACGAAGGTACTAAACAG
>JABUQX010013059.1:5000-34929 GCA_015478945.1 Trachelipus rathkii | reverse complement strand
ATATATATCGTATATATAATATATATAGTATATATATATACTATTATATCTAGTTACTAATATATATATATATATATATATATTATTATATGTTTAGTGTGGTGGTTAGTATTTTATTATGTATATAGTGATTATATGTATTGATATATGGTGTTGGTTTTTTTTTAATATTTATGTATGCTATATATTTATAGTTTTATATGTTATGGTATTTTTTTTTTAATTATAAAAGTTTATATGTTTTTTGGGTTTTTACACTTTTAATAACGGGAATTTCCGGTACTTGTATTATTTTTTTTACAGTGTTGAGATATGCAAAATAGTGCTTTTGCGTAGCGTAAAAAAATATTTTGTTTTTGTTTTAAGAAAAAAAAAATTAGTTTTTTAACACGTTTGTGCAGGATAACTTTTTTTCAATTTCGGATGCTTTTGCAGGTTTTGCAGTTCTTTCTTCACTATAACTATTTTTCTGACATATGAATTGATGAGGGAAAAAAAACATATGTAATGTGTCTTAACATATCGAGTATCCAACGTAAAGAAAAATGTCAATGACCGTTTGTCAAATTACATATAAAAAGCTAGTTCAGCTGGACAGTCGGTCCAATTTCACTATATAAGTATGAATATAGTATGAAATATCTCGTACCCTTGGCATGGGGAGAGGGCATTAATTATATAAGTATCAGTAGAGTATGAGATACCTCGTACCCTTCACATGGAGGTGGGGGGGGCAGTTTGTCAACTACGAGAGAACTTGTTGTCGGCAGCTAACGTGATAAAATTAACAATACGTTTGGAGAGCACCACGAGTTCTCATAGCGAGTAGTTAACTTGCCTTGAACTTGACTACCTGTAAAGGGCAGTACTTTAAAGTACTTGGGTAAAGTCAGCGCGATAAAAAGAAAGAAAGAAAAGAATACGCTATTTAGTTTTAATATTCGTTTTTAATAAATATATTTTCCCCTAGAAAAATAGAAATCCAGAACATTGAACTCGATGGTACAACTAGTCGTACCACAATTCCAAAATTGACACAACTCAGCATAATTATAAACAAGGTCACAAGTTCGCATGTCCTAAATAGTTGGAATTGGAATCGGAAACGCATGACCCAGAAGAGCTGCTTTTGCAACCACAATTGTAATCGCATGACCCAGGAGAGTTGGATTCGCAACCAGAATCGAAACAGCATGACCAATAAGAGCTTTATTTGCAACAAGAATCGAAATCGCATGACTCAGAAAAGCTGGATTTGCAACCAGAATTGAAATTGCATGACCCAGAAGAGCTGGATTTGCAACCAGAATCGGAATCTCATGGCCCAGAAGAGCTAGAGTTTCAACCAGAATCGAAGTCGCATGATCCAGGAGAGCTGGAATTGTATCCAGAATCAGAATCGTATGACCCTGGAGAGGTGGATTTGCAACCAAAATCTGAATTGCATGACCCAGAAGAGATAGATATTCAGCCAGAATCGAAATCGCATGACCCAGAAGAGCTGGATTTGCAACCAGAATGGAAATCGCTTAATCAAGAAGACTTGGATTTGCAACCAGAATCCGAATCTCATGACTCAGAAGAGCTGAATTTGCAATCGATCGGAATCGCGTGTCCCAGAAGGGCTTGATTTGCAACCAGAATCGGAATCGCATTACCCTGAATACCTTTATTTGCAGTTAAATCGGAATTGCATGACAAAGAAGAGCTGGATTTTTCTACCAGAATTAAAATCGCTTGACCAAGAAGACCTGGATTTGCAACCATCCGTAATCGGAATTGCATGACCCAAAATACCTTTATTTGCAACCAGAAAAGGAATCTCATAACCCTCAGAAGAGCCGGATTGCCATTACAAGAAATTACAGTCATCGCTTGATCCAAGAAGAGTAAGTATTTTTGAAAATTCAGAATGCGGAATCGCATTGATCCAGAAGGGCTCGAATTGTGCAGACCAAGAATCGGGAAATCTCATGCCCTTAGAAGAGCTTGGATTTACAACGCAGAGTCGGAATCGGAAATCCAAATTAATAAGATTTGGAATGGGAATCAGTCAAGTTACATTAGGTTCCACAGACCTGTACATAAAACTCGTCCGAAGTTTCAGAAATAACAGGAGAATAATAATCAGTATATATATATATATATATAAATATATATATTATTGTATATTATTATATAGTATATTTATATATAGTATATTATAGGATATATATATGAATTATATTATAGGTATATATTATTTATATATATTAACTTTTACTATCTTTTTTCCCTTTTATATATATATATATATAGTTGATGCTATTGCTGAGATTTGATGTATAATATTATATATATTATGATATATATTATATATATAATAATATAGTAGTATATATTATATATATATATATTATATATTATATATATATATATATTAAATTATCATTTTCATATAGTTCTTACATGTACTTTTCTTATATTTTTAGATGTTTAATATCATTAGTATATATATTAGCCTTATGATTGGTTTAATTTAATCTCTTATAATATAGTATAGAATACAATACCAAAACCACGTTGATATTTATAACAACTACAATATAAGTCACGTCTGCATGTCGGAATATATTAAACAATTGAATTTATAGACTTTTCAACTGAACGGTGTAAGATAGGCGGCAATGACTGCAATATAAAATACACTTTTTTTATACTTGAAAACCTTAGCGCGTTTTAGATTTAGAGCTAAGGTGGTTTTTCACTTTTGTGCAAATCGAAGTAACGTCTCAAATCTGAGTTCATTTTCGTATGAAACCCAACCATCTAAATGAACATCTCTCTTCTCGCAACAGTTTTTGAGAGTTCTTGTTATTACATTTTACAGCACGACCTAACAATCCTGATTTATAAGGCTTTAATTGAGGATTGGGTGTAGAAATGTTAAATTACGTTTTAGATATATACTTAGTATATATTATTACCTTTTTATCGTTTTGTAACATATTGCAGCTTAGATTCTTATATGAATTAATATTCCTACATGAGTTTTGCAGTTGTATTTTTGTGTTTTCTAAACGCAGTTTGCTCACTATAGGATCATATATATATACATATAAGAATATAGACTGATTCAACACTAACTTTATATTACTGTTATTATCATCATGAAGAATACATTTTTGAGTTCTTGTTCGCTTAAAAGTTGTTCTCTATATACTCAACTTAATGGAACGGTATTTATATATTATCCTACCTGTTATATCTTTTTATAGACTGAGTGATTAATTAATATATAATAAAGCAATGAGTTAATAAATCATATTATTACATAGGTAATGGAGATCATATTGTGATACCAAGTTTTAGATATAGAGGAATAATAGTATTTATGACTTAAAGAACAAAGAAGTCTTGAAGTTGATTTTCCTATGAGAATAATTCCTATGACGTTAAATAGCTTGTAACTTATTATAAAAAATATTATTGTTAATTCATGGACATCGATATTTATTTAAATACTTATTAATAATTATATTGAAACTTAAAAATTATAAAATGCTATTCATACGTAATTTTCTATCATATCCTAATATATACTACTACATTCATGACATTATTTTCCCAAGATACAAAAAAAAAAGTAAATTTCCTAAAAATTTTATTTATACTGGCACTTTATTGTTTAATATAATTTAAAAAAATATTTTAAATATTCAGGAATAAATAGCTCTAATATTATAATATATAACTGATATGTATAATATATTAATGGGTATGATAAATGTATGATGATGGTTTATAATTAACTATATATATATTATATATTAATTAATATATATTAATATATATATTAATATATTAGGTAATCTATTATATTAATTAATATTAATATAATTAATATTAAGTTATTAATAATTATATTATATATATATAATATATATTATATATATATATATCCTACATCATACATATATATATATATATATATATTATATATTATATATATATAATATAATAATATAATATGATGTATATTTTATTAATATATATCAATATTAATATTATGTATATATTATAAATAGTAATAAATATATTATTATATATATATTATATATTATTATTAAATAATAATAATATATTGATTAATTATTTATATAAGTTATATAATATTATATATAATTATTATATATTAAATATATAATATTTATTTAATTATATTAAATATAGTTATATCTGTATATTTATAATATTATATAGTAATAATATATAATTATATATATAAAATATATAATATATATATTAATGATAAATATTATATTTATATATATTAATATTTTAATAAAATAATAATTATATATTATAATTATATATTTATAATATATTATATAATTAGCTGAGTATATAAATGAGTATATATTATTTTTTTTTTTTGAGTATATAATATATATATATAATATACTATATGATTATTTGTAGTAATAGGGACTGATACTTGATATATGTATTGTATACTATATTAATATATTAATATATATTTATATAATTATATATATGCCTATCTATATATATATATATATTATAGTATAATATATAATATAATATTATATATTAATATATATATATATATATAACTATATTATATAATATGAGTATAATTAAGTAGATATAATATATATATTATTATATAGAGTATAGTAATAACTATGTATTAAAATAATTAATATTACATATATCATATATTAATCGTAATTATTTAATATAAGATATATATGATTATATTAAATATTAATATATATATTATAATAATTATAATAGATATAAATATAAATGACTTGTTATGTTGCTTATCTGTCCGCATTGTTGAATTTTTTTTTTGCTTTTTGATGTATATTATATGTTTTCTATGATGATTTAGTATATGTAGAAAGTATTACTCAATACGTCACTATGATACTAATGACATGAATTATTCAGAACAATATATAATAATTATTGTTGAGACTCATTACGTTTTACTGAATACTACTTTTAATCATCATATATTTTAAGAATTTTTTTATTTTATTATCGTGATTTATTTTAATACTATTAGATGGTAAATAGGCTTCTTGTACAAGTATGGGTATATAAATACCTATTATAGTGAATATGGCAGGTATTAATCGTGGAGTCATCTCGTGAGGGCCTTGCCGTGGAGTAACGACTGGATGAGTGATAAGCTAATTCCTCATAGCTCATACCCCCATAAGGAGTATCTTCAGTCAAACTATATTATATAATATGTATACCCGCTCTTTGTTATTGGTGTTGTCAGGGGGTCCCTATATACTATCTAGTACCCTTATACCCTTAACTATGGTGAAATTGAAAAATCACTGAGTCTCACCCCACTATCTCACGTGTCAGTATCCCACGTATTTAGACGTATTCGAGCTCACCTATATTATTTTATATATTTTTTTTTATTTTATTTTTAATATATTTAATGTAATTTAACATTATTATTAAAATAAGTTCATTTAACAATAAATAATTTTAAAAATAATATATAGTTATGTTGTAAAAATATCGTATAGTGTTTATTGGTTAGTATTATATGTATCTAGTATAACTTTTACAATAGATATGTATTATATTCGAAGATTATATTTTTATTTATTATTACAGTATTGCTATTTATAGATATCGGTTGACTTGTTAGTGTATTCACACATAATTCACACAGATGATGTTGGTCTCAGATATGATTACATTGATTTCCTGCGTGCGTAGAAGGTTATTTGCGAGTTCAACTTTAAAGATATTCAATATAAATATTTATAAAATCATCAATTATGATGTGTGTGTATAATAATTATATTAATTCGATTTTGTAAATATAGTTATTCTTATCCAAAGATCTAGTAAACTCTGTAGATAACTCACAGTTATTTAATACACGTACACTTGTGTCAGAGATATCAGTAGTTATTGATATATTTACTGTTTCGACAAAGCTTTAAAAACATCATTATAAAAAACATTTTTGTTGTACGATTTCGATGATAAACTAGTGCACAGCATTCTATTAAAGAAAAAAAACTAAACTAAACATATGAAAATACAAGGAAAACTGAGAGCGAAGGAGATCACACGTTCAATAAATTTAAACACATATGGGCGCGGATATTATATATAAGAAAAATTCCAATTTTCGCTGTATGGAAAATTTGTCATTTACCATTTATTGAAGTAAGTGATTAGTAGTATTCTATAGTCAATATGGAAAAGTGAAGAATTTATTTCCGTGTTTGAAAGAATTTCGTATTGCCAATAATTAAATGTCATAAAACGTCTATTAATTAACTTCATTAGTGTGAAAGAAAAATACGTAATGTCATTAAGCGTAAAAATACAGAATGTATTATGGTCGAGTCACCTTTAATATAATGTGTTAATTAGAGTGGTTAATAAACACAATTTAGTGAAGATATGTATGGTAATATAAGAAGGTCTATATTAGTAGTTAAAAGACTATTTAATGAAGCTATTTTGAACAATGGTGGCGGGACTTTTTTTGAGAACATATTTATTCTTTTGTAATGTACGGAATTTGGAACAATTTTTTTTTCTCACTACATTTTATTATAATAGATTAAATAGTTGGATGTATAATCCTTAATACCCTTCTGAAACATATTATAGAATCTTTATTCTCTTATTAGCCATCTCTACTAAATATCCTTTATATTGTTAATAAGTAACATTGTGGGTATTATAGGTGAAAATGCCATAATATTAATATCCGATAGTAAATATAATATAATATATTAATATGTATGATATATATTTATTATTCTATTATATTATTAATATATATTATATATAAGTAATATTAATATATTTATATATTATAATAAATTAGTATATTATTAATTGATATATATATATATATTATGATTATATATATTTATATATATTAGTATAAGAATATGTATATAGTCATATATATGATATTAATATAGTATTTATTATTTATATATTAAATAATATTATATAGTAGTATTATAATATGGTTTTATCCCAGTAATATTATTATGAAATATAGTCCATGTATATTTTACGTGATTATATGAAAGCTTATATCCATCGCCATATTGATTATTATAATATATATATATTATATATTAGTATATATATAGTATATATATTATATATTAATATTTATGTAAGTATATATAGTTATATTAGTAAAGGTGAGCTGACCTTAAGTATTTTAGTGAGTATTAGTACATATATTATATTATATGGTTATGAGATTTACATGTAAAGATCTATACTTTAATTTACCTTTTTATATTTATGGTGATAACTTGTGTATATAATAACTATTATAGATTTGATACTATTACTTATTATTATTTATTGTTTTTAGGTGTATGAGGGTTAGAAGAATGTAAGGTAGAGAGAGATGGCTCCTAGTGTGCGCTATCTGTCACACGAATAGACAGTGTATTTCTAGCTTGTGGGTTCTTTTCGCGTGCTATCGTGATATAGAATACAGATTCTCATTAGACTAAACATCTGATCTTATTATTCCGATACTTGTGGATATGGCAGTGATTAATTGTCGCATACTGCATCTAGTGTAGGCTATTACTCGCAGTTCTACTAATATCTTATGTATGTATTTCTCCGGACTATGTAGTATAGTCAATTTGGGCGGAAGAATGATAATTAATGAACCACAGTCGAGTCTGAATTATAGATACAATTATCGGGAGGTATCACGGTATATAGATATAAATGTTGTGTGATATTAGGTGGAGTCTCCGTCATTTTAGGACAAGCGACGAACATATATTAGCATGCATTATTCCACTACTATGCTGCAAGCTTTCTAGAGGAATCAGTGATGCATCTCGTTTTCTGCCATTTATCAACATTTAAGTATTAGGCCTTTCGCATTGTTACACAGTTATTACTATGACATTAAGGTGTCGTAATAGAATCAAAAACTTAAATCGGGTCCTCTATTGACTTGAATCACTCGTGTCAGCAGTGACAGAGGAAGCATTCATATGTATATATTGATCGTAATCAACATATTTATTAGTAAGAAGCGATATAGTATCATATCGTTAACCACTCAATGATCCAGAACTCGAGGACAGCCGCGGAGAAGCGGAGGAGAGATACTTTTCGAGAGTCGCAACTTAGTTTAACGTAACGAGCGAAGAATCGTATGTCGAACTACGTGGACAGCTTAAACTGTATAGAATAGATAATATTTCAACTATACGTTTGAAGCATCCTCAACTGACTAGTTCTTGCACATGAGCACGTAAATATTTTCACTTAGTCTTGCGAGAAGTTACAGCTAAGTTCCTGTTATATGAGTCATAGTTGACTGAGGTCTTTTTCTTAAATAATTGATTAGCTCTCCTTTCTATTTTCGGCTCAAATAAGCAATATTGATTTTGGACATACTCTGGTATAACACCGTATTCAAGGTATGTGGTGAGACAGAGTATCAAGAAGGCATAATAAGAGATAAGTAGGAAAGTAAGCGTTGTATTCAGGAATGTTCGTTTCAAGGCCTAATAGTTAGTTGTTATGGGTTTAGTGTTTTATCTATTAATTAAGATGTCATATAATTTTTTTTCTTATAATATTAAATTTAGTATTTTTTCACCCTATGAAAAAATATTAACCAGATATATGAACGTCGAGATGTGAGTAACAATCAGTACGTGACCTATAATAAATTCCAGAACACTTGATCACACAAGCTCAGCATTATTAACGAAAGAGCACAAGTTCTGCATGGTCCGAAATTAATGTTATATGTAGTAAGGTTTGGATGAAGTTTATGAGGAGATTAGGGAAAACCGCATGACCTATACATAGAGACTTAGGCTGTATTCAAACTCACACATATTGTTAATAATTTAGTAGCATGATACCCAGGATAGTTGGATTATCTGAGCATAACCAGTAATCGAAACAGGCATGACCCGATAGATTAGTATAGTTATAGTTTTGCAACAAGTAATATCGAAGAGTCGTTGCTTATTTAGATCTTACAGAATAGCGTGATGTTGAGAAACTGAATTGCTGCTAAAGATTAGAACTGAACAATGATATAGTTACTCATTATACGCTGACGAGCTACGCACAACATCTCCCAATTCGTATGACATTCCATTTGCCAAGTAAGTTATATCTTCTATCTATAGATTTTTTAATCCGAGATGTATCACTGATAATAGACAGATAGTCAGATTAGACATGTGATCAAGCGTGCTAAATTGTGGACCGTTCCTAGTATCATGAAGTCGTATACTCCGTCTTGCACAGAAGGGTCGGACCTTTTCTCAATACTGAAAAATAATCTCGTCATTACACGTGACCTTTCTGCACGAATGTTATTACGATGAGTTCAGCCGATCCTGAAAACTCAATCCGTCGAGCGTGGAAGAGCTTGAGAGCGTGCGGCTATTCTGATCGCCACGTAAGCACGGAATGGTTGAAATGTGAATTCAAGCTCGGTTATGTAATTGGGAAGTGTTGCTGCTTTGTGTTTTAATTTTATTTAAAGTACTTACGAAATTTTTTGCATTCAAATAGTAAATCCGGAAATTTATTCTATCGTACTAAACAGTATAGAATCGTACTTTTGGATCATGTCATGATATAATCGAGCTCGTTATTTTGATTCAGAAATATAGCTTTAGGAATTTTTTACCAACCAGTAAAAAATATAGTAAGATATCGCTCACTAATTATACTATATATATGTCTAGAATAACCTATTATTTGCAGTTTAATCTAAGTAAATACTACATGTAACCTAATATACATAAAAGCTGTAGATTATTCTATAACCAGATAAATATAATTACCTATTTGACCTAAAGAATAAACCTGGATTTGCAACTACATTTAATCATAATCGAGTCTATTGTGATAGTCCCTTTTTGCCCAGAATAGTGTAGTCATTTTTATCAAGAAAAGGATCTCATAACCCAGTAATGAAATCCGCTGATGATGCTATAGCAGAAAAATATTGTGTAGAGCATTGAGAACGACACAGACACTGAGATATAGTTCATGAAATCAGAATCAGAGAACTGCATCACTATGAGAGTGTTGACAGTGTCGCGACTAGTGGTATCACATATAATCATCAAGTAAAATCAGAATTCATGCCTTAGAAGAGCTGGATTTACAACCAGAGTCGGAATTATCGTGAGAAAATTCACAAATAATTAAACGATTTATTGGATTAATGGGAATCATGATATACTCAAGTTATACTATTAGGTTACGCACAAATCACTATACTATACATATATCTCACCGTGAATAGATTGTTACAAGTAAATAACCTCAGGAATAGTATATATAATATATAACTATAATATATTAATATATATTATATTAGATATATTATATATATTATATATATTATATAGTGTTATATATATTATAATATAATATAATATAATAATAGATATAATATATATAATATTAATATATTATAGTATATATTATTATATTATTATTATCTATATAATAGTATATATATATATTATATTAATATATACTATATAATAATAATAATATTATATATATATATTATATATATATTATATTAAGTATATATATAGTATATATATTTAGATAAGTATATTATAGATATATATATATATATATTTTATATTAATATAAATATAAATATATATATAATATATATTGATATAATTATTAATTAATATAATATTATATATTATAAGTATTATATAAGTAGTATATAATATATATATAGATATTATATATATGATTATATAGATAGTTATATATATTATTCATCATTTTTCGGTTAATTTTAAATCACATTAATATAGTAAAGGAGTACAATCAAAAACTAACGTTGAATTATATTTATACCATCATACATATATATAGTATCTATCGATCTTATGCAGCTTGAAATATTATAATATAAGTACCTAGTTTATTATAGTTAAGCTACTACGTGAAGCGGTGCAATTGAACTGCAATATATGACTTTTATTTTAATTGTCGATAGGTTAAGGCGTTTTATTTGGCAAGTTTTTCTTCCAAAATCGTGAGAGATCAGAAACGTGATTCTTGATATTCATTTATCGATGAATAAACAAATAATGGCAATACTTTATAAGGAAGCGTCATGTAGAACCTTCTTTGCAATGAGTATATCAGTTAAAGGTCATTATTAATTATAAATGGTGTTGTTTTTAGTGATTTAATATAGTATTTATATATTATTAATATATATATAGTATATTATATATTTAATATATTAATATATATATTAATTATATAGTATATATAATATAATTATATATATATATTATATATATATATAATAAGTAATACTTAATATTTATAATTATTATTATATATAAAAATAAATATATATTAAATTAATATAATAATAATTAATCAATTATATTATATATAGTATATATAAATATAATAACTTTTATAATTTTTTTCTAGTAAATCATATATTTTAATTGACTGATATAATATACTAATATATTATAATATATATTATATATAAATAATATTATTATATATATATATTATATATTATATATATATATATATATTATATATACTATAATAAATATAATATATATATATATATATAAGCCTATATATATATATATATATATATAATATAATATAATATATATATTATAAGTATATTAATTAATTAATATTATATATATTATATATATATATATATAAATATTATAATATAATATGTTAGATACTTATATAAAAATAATAAGTAATTAATATTTCATTTAGCCTAAATATATCTTACTTAATTTTTCATATTCTATATATTATATATGATTTAATATATATATAATATATATATATGATATAATATTATTAAATATTATTAAATAAAATAATAAATAGATAATATATAAATATATAGCAGAGTATATAATCTAGGCAAAGCATATTAGGCCTATATCTCAATTTATTTGAACTTACCAAAACTGTAATCAATTTCTTTTCCTTCAAGCTTGTCATTACCGTCGGACTTGTTTAATACAAATATATATTTAATAAATTTAAGTGATAATGTTTATATATTCAATTTGCTATAGTTTATATTTAATAAGCCAAAGGATTATAAATAAAAACTTATATATATATATTATAATGATATATATATATTTACATATATATATATAACTTTTAATTATTTTAATAGATAATGTTTGTACAGATTCGGATGTTTAGGTACCTAATAATAAACTTATATATAATAATATATATAAATATATATATAATTTAAATTATATAGTATATATGCACCTAAACTTACCCATGGGCAGGGTAAGTCCCATTTTTCTCATGAATAGTACTAGAAATTGATAAAGAAAATGATATGAAGGAAAAATCCAACCTAAGTACGATCGAACTAACGCAAATTTTTCAGTAGGCCTTCAGTGGGCTCAGACGTTGAGTTGTGAAGTAAGAGAGTTTAAATGCAGAAGGAAAAAGATAATGATTAGGTTTAGGAATTTCCACAGTAATGAGGTAGTTAGTGTATTAGGGAATTTAATAAAATGTAAGTATGACATAAGTTGGTAATAATATTGCTATTATGGTATTCTTGTTAAATAAATAATTTGTGTCACGAAAAGTATTTCCAGTGTGAGAAATAGCTAAAGGTATTCACACTGGGTGTGACACGAGGGGCGAAGCAGTGAGTTTTTTGGAAGATTGATATGGGCGAGTGTATCAATCATTCCCATCCTGAGCCATTTATATGACGCTGTAAGTGATTCCTATATATCAAAATAGAATAATTGACGCGGCCATATTAACCGAGTTAGTATTAGTGTTCGAGAGAGGAGAGATAGTCGAAGTGAGTTTGGAGTAAAGAAAGGGAGTGAACTAGAATTTGAGTTAGTTACTTTTAGCCTAGTTTCATTAACACACTATCTTACATAGATGGAGTGGAGACACTTATATGAGAGTCCCTACCATCAAGCTCACTCATATTGATATAGGGCCGAACTATGAATTATTAAGTTAGATAGTTTGATCAGTACTTGCATACAAGAGGCTGATATGACCTCTTATTATACCATTATTATATTATATCAGCAAAAATATATTCTCAATATAAGGATCCTATCTGCATTATCCTATCTTAATTAATTTTAGATATGGAGATGTAGTTAATGGTGAATCCTATATTAGTAAGAATTATTTTTCTGGGTAATTGGAGTAATTCTAGTTCGGAAGAAAAATAAAAATCCACCGCAATCTGAAATAACAGAAACGTCAGCGCAGAAAATTTTTCTTTGAAGCTAATCCTATAGATATTAGCACCGGCGTGATGTATGTTTACTCATTATAGTAAGTATGAGGTGTTATATAAGTTAAATTGATTTATTAGTTACAGTATATAACACACAAGAATGTATTTTGTGAAGCTCAATAATGAGTAGTACCGTGAAAGGGAGTACATCTTTAATAGAAGAAGATTTAGGAAATTTGTTCAGAAGTGTTTTTATAAGAAGAGAGGAATAAGATGTGGAAGTTAAGTTATTGATTTTTATAGAGAAAGTTTGAATATTTTCATCAAATGTTGTTGAGGTATAGGCGGTCGCCACTAAGGAAAGTTACCCATCGAGATCGCAAGAATTATGAAATCGTGGGAAAGTACTGTAATCGATGAAATCAAAAATGATGAAATTGAAAGAGAAGGAGCCGACATTTGATAATGAGTGGTAGATCTCGGAGAGTTGAGTTATCGGCGGTAAGAGTGAGGCAAAGTTAGAAGTGCCAGCTTTAGAAGATGTTAATGAAAATGTAGTTGATTAAAGAGTTGGAAATAATATAGCTTAGTAGTTGAATACTGATCTCACAATAACTAGATCAGCGAAAAGAGGAGGATAGAGATCATACATCAATTCTACAAGTGCGAGAGATATGACGAAATGAGATACCTGATTACGAGAAATCTAGACATGTAAGAAGAAGAGTAGAAACACATAAGAAGGGAGCTATAAAGATGAGTACTAATGCATATTGATCCGATGATAAGCTTCGTATATAAATGTTCAAATTAGCAAAAACGCACACAAAACTCCCCTTATATTGATAATTCTAACTAATGAGAGCTAAGTAATGAGACTATTTGATCAGCTATGAGATGATTAATATAGGAGAAGTATTATTTAACAATGCATGTTGAACGTCACTTACTAAGACATCGAAAGCTCAATCTGTGAGCTAAGAAGAAAGGGAATGTATTTCATTATTTATAGATTTATAAGAATAGTATAGAGAATTGAGGAATAGGTTCAATAGATTTTAGAACAAAAATCAATGTGATGAAAGTTTATGGGCGTATAAGTTATTGAATAGGAAATTATCGTTAAATGTAAACTTAATATATCTAACCAAGGATCGGCTACAACATATAATATTACGTTTACTTTTAGTCAAGTTACACTGGAGGTATATTAAGTAATTAGTATATATATAGTCATACAGGAGATGATAGGATAGAGAGTAAAACTAGGATATGGCATACAGCTCCAAAGCAAATTTATCACCCTTTCTAAAATAAACACACGCGAGGTAGGGAATAAGACATTTGATCCCTTTCCGACACGTGGACGGTGCGCACCAACAAGATAAGCACTTATAATTCTTCAAATCTTGATGTATACGTTTGAGGTTATTAATTCATAAGTGATCTCACACATGTATCACGTAATGAAATGCAAATTAAGTAATATAATCATCTAGAATACGCGAATTCCTTATTTTCAGCAGAAAGAGACCGCTGAAGATAAGAGTTAGAGAGAAAGGGAAGCCGACTATATAATCTGTTTACACTAAATGTTCATGGTGGGAGCGAATTAAGAAATGTACAAAAAGGGAAGATTAATACATGTCTACCAGAAATCACAGGAAAATAACAAGAGACGAGAAATGAAGAGGAGACAAAGTTCTAAATGTGATTGAACAAGAAGTTAAAATTCCAAGGGGGTAGTGTGTGTCTAGCGAAAAGTATGTTGTCTCACACATATGTATGAAAATTTGATCACGGCTTGAGCAACGAAAGGTAATACAGAATTTCTGCCGTCGGGATTATAGACTTATTGTTGTGAAAGCGCAAGGTCCCACATAATACGCCGTTATATTCGAATGAATCATTTTCCAGGTGCGCCTTAAAAAAGAATATACAACACCAAGGGTATCAACCAAAATAAAAAAAACTAATAGATAATATTTCAGGGCTCGATTTAAAGAGGAATAAAGTATTACACGATGGAGAGTGATAATTGGCATATATACTGTAAGCAGTGGCTTGAGTGAATCACTATCGAATGTATATAGGAGGAGGCTATGAATGCGGAGAGCGTCCGCATCTTTTGGGAACATAAGTCCATATTATAATAAAAGGATTATGATTGAGTAAGTATATATATTTATCGTACGTCTCATTTTTAAATAATTAGACGATTGGAGTTTAAGTTACCTCTCTTCACGATTCCATCTTCACAGCAATTACTACTGGATCCCTACCTTTTTCAGTTGCAGATAGCCCTCTCACATTGAAGTCCTATCCCTATGAGTTTATTCAAATTGGATCTCGCAGTACAAATAGATTATTAGGAATTACATTACAAGTGATACTGAGCATAAGTACTCATCAATTAACTTATGAATTAAAATGCCAAAATACTTTATCTATGTACATGATGGATTATATGGACCCGAGGAATAGAAATAACTATTATTATTATTAAGTAGCTACATAGATGTGAGTGGCAGCAGAGTTACCGATAGGTGAAAAAATGGTGTATTTTTATATTTAGTTAGAAGTAGTAATTAATTATATGAAAATTGACATATATATAGTCAAGTTAAGTTTTTTCAAAGATTGGTTAGGGCGATCTAGGATGTATTATATGCAGGTTCCTTAAATTCATTACATGTTTATCATGAATCTAAGTTGACAATAATTCCTATAAATTGATTTGAATTCACCTTCAACCTTACCATGTTTTATTGGGCAACGTCTTCGTACGAATTTAGGATCACTAACAATACACCACTCAGTATGGGTCGATTTAGGGTTTAGATACACGTTTGAAGAATACCCTCATAAATAAGAATCTCGGATATAATTGTGATGATAAAAGATAGTAACAGTTACTCGTGAGAAGTAGTAAGTTATTAGTTTGAAAAAGAACCTGAAAAAATTCTTGTTTATCATTATGGGCAGCAAATTACTAGAAACATAGATAATTAAAATTTTATTATAATTAAATTAAATTAAATTATAATAAATAATTATATAAATTAATATATAAATAATTAAATATTTAATATATATAATATAATAATTAAATTAATTAAATAATACTAATATATAATAATAATAATAAAAATAAAAAAATAAAAAATAATAAAAATAAAAAATAAAAATAAATTAAAAATAAAAAATAAAAAGTATTGAATAATAAAAAGAAAAAGAAAAATTAGAAAAAAGAAGAGGGCAAAAGAGGAAAAGAGAACCAAAGCAGAAGAAGAACACACAGTTGAAATACATTATTTATTGGAGGAGGTAGTTAAGAGATTCCATAGGTTTTCGGGCGTTGAAGCTGTTTAGCAAAGGACGTTTGTATATGACTTTCACCTCTTATTTACAAAAATTGCGGAGAGTGGGTGGACTAGATTTGTCCGGTTGTGTGAGTTAACGATTAAGATCAAGTTAAATTTCTATGGTCTAAGTGGAATAAAAAGAACTATACTGTCTTAGCTGGTTTTCTTCTGGATGAAATGCGCTATTAGGAGGTGAGTAGTTAGATATCGCTTTAAGGAAACGACTATCTATTAATCAATGAGGTTAAGTAATGCATGTATTGAACTGTATTGTGTCTTTTTTAAGCATACAAGAGCGAACGTTGACCCACCAAAGAGTAAAGCATAGGAATATTACTACTCCTCGCATAATGAACGCGACTCTAAAACTCTTTCATGTAAGCCATTACTTTGTCATTCAAAGTTCTGAGATACATCATTTGAGAATCAACAACACACACAGCAATTGCCCTATTCTTTATCTCAAAAGTTTTCTGCCAACACGTAATTTCTTATGAGGTGGATTAAAGCTGAAGCGAAAGTAAATACGGTCAGACTAGGACATACAATAAACAAAATTTCAATCTAAGGTATTACTATTCTTACATAACATATACCAATGATAATGCAACCAGGGAGAGGACGCTGATATCACAAATTTCTGGCACAACATTAATAAGCTATATTATATTCGCAGCTTATCTTGAGAGCGTATAAATTGGTGACAGACTGTGTTATGAACCAATAAGTACCTGAAAATCACAGTTACGTTAAACAAAGTATATCAATGATTAAACGGTTATCTGACTGGATTCGACAAGTCGTATATAAAAAATATATAATATATTTATTCTCAGTATATATAGACATTTACATATAACATCTCTCATCAAGTACTATATAAATTTTAATACTATTCTAGATGAGAGGTAACATATAGTAGGTTATCTTATAGGTTAAGTACATTTATATTTTATAGGTTTCGAATTATGTGTATATTCGTCCTATTTGTCTAGGTGTCCGTCTCGTATGTAGTATCAAATTATTTAAGTACAATCTTACTATTAGGAATACACCTAATAATATTTATATAGTATTAAGGATTATTAATAATATAATGACTCGTAGAGGTATGGAGTGTATTTACAGTAAAGTCTCTTTTATCACCATAGTACCAAATAGTATATGGGGGAGTTAATTATATATTTAGTTAGTTAATAAGGTAGAGTGTGATTGTTGTGTATATTATTATATATATATTAACTATATATATATATTATATTAATATATATTATATATATATATAATATTATAGATAATATAATATAATATATATTAATATTATATATAATATATAATATATATATAATTATAAGTATATATATATATATTATTAATATTTAATTAATATAAATATATATTAATATAAGATATATATTATTAATATATATAATATAATATATATATTATATATAAATATAGCTTTCGAAGGATAATTGAGACACACTTATTATATCGACCTAATCCTTACACCAAATACTCTCATATCGTTATGTAACCAATGGTTAAGCATTAGTAATCACTGCACATAGATATTTTAGTGTGTATCAAGTATTAGAATGAGTACATTATAGGTGATTTATCAGTACTTGGCTACTTACGTGACTATTTATGGTTGATTTCGCCTTCTTTCCACCAACTTCTGTATATACTGTGAATAATTCTCTAACGTCTTATTGAGCTACATTTATCGTAGAATTAAATATTCACTCTGCCACTTTAAAAGGATTACACGAGATATCGCTGCTCACTAGAGAACGTGAAGAGGAGATTTGAAATGAAATTTAAAGTTGTAATTATTTGTTTTAATGTTTTTTTATTTATATTTATGCAAAACTTGACTGTTGTTTGAATGGCTTTTAAAAAACGAAAGTTAATCACTCTGTCACACGCTCTGGCCATAGATCGAAAGGATATTTATACTTAAATAGGTAATCCTACTTTATCTAATTTACTAGGTTACTATAGTACTGTGAATTGAATTTTAGCATTTTTAGGTTAATGGTGGGAGACTTTCCTTTAAGTAGGAGTAAGTATTCTGAAAGAGAGAGTAAGGAAATTTATAGGTTCCTTATAAATGTTAGCAGGAATGTTTACTCATATTACTCATTTAGTCTTTGAGGAAACTTATTAGGTGAGTCAAGACTAAGCATGAGGAGAATATGGAAGAGTTTAATTAATGTATTTGTACTCCTCCTATGAAAAGTTTATAGGTTAGGCTCATAAGGGATAAAGGTTTTTGAAATTTCCTGTGAGAAAGTAACATAGATCATTCAAATTTTAACAAACGTCTACGTGGACGTATGTAGGTAGTACATAGGCGCTTATCTCTGTGTATGGTTTTGGCTTGCCACTACTGTTATAGTGTATTAGAGTAGTAGTAATCATCCATTACTGGGTACACGAGAAGTGAAGGTTTAGTTTTTGATAGGATAGAGCTTTCTCTCAGGCTTGTTTATTTATGCACGACAGACTAGGTATACTTAATTATGACATTAAATCTGCTGGAGGAGGAGACCTTAAAGTTCTTCTGGACAGAGGAAATTCTTGGTAAAGAGTCTGCTTTCTGTGGTTTCTGTGACACACTTAATCGAAGTAATTACAAAGAGGCTAGTATCTATGTCTAGGTAATGAGGAGTGTTCATTAATTAATAACAAAAATGTAAAAGTTCAAATTATTGGTTAATACAAACTAAGTTTCTCATCATCTACATTATTTATATATAATAGGCAAGTTTCTGGTGATGTTAGCAATAAACCGAAAGATAGGATGATGTGAATCGTTTGTCCACATTGTGAATAAACCTTTTAGTTGTTTTGTACCATAAGAGACTAAATAGAATGGAATACTACAGTGATAGGCTTTTATATTATATATATAATATAATTATATATATATAATATATAATATAATATTAAATTAATATATATATAATATATATATTATATATTATATTTAATATATATAATATATATATAATATTATTAATATAATATATTATATATATATATATATATATATATATATATATATATATATATATATATATATATATAATATATATATATGTATTTATATATATATATATATAAATATTAATATTAAATTAAATATAATATAGTAATATTAATATTATATATAATAACATATATATTAATAATATATTAAGATAGAGTGACACTATTATCCTATAAAAGGAATGTTATATACTTAATTATAAAGTAGCGCGTATATCGAATAGATTACGCACAACTAGCTCAGTGCTATTAACTCACTGCGATGTAGACATGTTAGCTATAAAACTCCAAATTAGAAATAGATTCCACGATAAGTTTCCACAAGTTTCTATTTTTTAATCTACTAGTTAAAAAATTTATTACAATATGAATTTTTTTATTCTTTTTTTTAAGGCCCTTCGATTTAATGAGACGGTAGAGGTACATGAGAGGGGTGAGGGACTGAAAGTCCCCCACCGTTACGTCCCCGCATGAGTACCGAGAGATACCCTGACTCTTTCTATCTAATTGACGAGATTTTAATCTTTTTTGCTATGTATTTTACTGTTATATAAATAAATAAAAAAAATAACATGAGTAATTGATGAGCAACTCATTTATATCAAGTACTTAGTATAGCCGTCATAATATATTAGAAATAATTATTACAAAAGAAACATCATTTACAACCTAAATCGCTTATTTGATATATTTATATATCGGTTGAAAATTGACGTGCTGATTTAGAAGGATAAGGGTTGATAAGGAAATTATTATATATATATATACTTTTATATAATATATATTAATATATATATATTATATATATAACTTATTATATATATATAGTATATATATATAGTATAATATATAGTATTAATATATATATTATAATATATAATATATATTTTATATTATATATTTAATATAATATATATATTATTATAATATAGTATATATTAAATAGTAATAATATAATTACGTATAATATATATATAATATATATATTTATATATATAGCTGTATGTGTGTGTGTTGTATATATATGTGTGTGTGGTGAAACAATAAGAATATTAGAGTATTAAAAATATTATCCAGAGTCCTTATAAATATATGGCTGGAGCAAACTGATGATTCACAACGCTATCGGTAGAGGCTATCATGTATGAAATTTATAGTAACCACAGAAACCATCACATTTTTAGAATTAATTGCTAGAGCCAGAGTAGAAACAAGTTAGAAGGAATCACAGTATCAATTTGTAATTTTATAATTCACTTTGCAGACATTCCTCTGGGGAGACCACTAGTCTGTCTGAGGAATTCGGGAGTACTGTGTCTGACCAGAATTATACTGCTTATTGTAATATTTTCAAAATGACATATTCTATCTGTTATAATATTGGAACAATAGTTATTCCTTTGATTAGACACTACGATTTTTATTATTTTCTTCGAGATTTTATTATATTGATATATTAACAAGCAATTAACAATATTATTTCTATAATTGTAGGCTTTATTTTGTTAAAAAACTATAATTTGATCATTCACTTGATGTTTGTATAAACTTTTTACATCTTATCTAAATACTAAAGATACGCAAGTACCTACATTTAAAAAATCATGAGAGTGATAAGTTTACTAGGAACGGTTGAAAATATGGTGAGTAACTACTTATCAACAATTCGTAAATTTTATACCTCTTCTGAACCACAAGAGGTGGTCATTTTTTCTAGACGAGGGAACCTTGAAGGGATAGAAAGGTAAAGAAATTGATTGGAGTATAATGAACCAACCCACTCTCACTCAAATCAAATAGTTTAGATCACTCTTATGATGAGAGGGACGCATGTGAGAGGGAGAGTATACTTTTAACTGTTAAAGAGAGATTGTAGATTTATAAAATTTAGCAAAGGAAATTGTGATAGTTTAGCTGATGCAATAGGTTAGGAGTTCCACAAGAAGCGGAGGTTGACTGGAATAGAGTAGGCTATAAAATAAATATGCCCTTGCGGCGTCTCGTCACACCTATTTTCGAGCAATAATAAATCGCAGTACAATAAGGACAAGCCAAGCGTAACCACTCGCATGAATATATACATGACATAGTCTGGGAGCTGTGTCTCTCCTGGTTTTTTGACGAGCTCTTGTGACTAACGAAGGCGTAATGGCAGGTCTCGTGGTTTGAGAGTTAATTGGGTTTAGAGCATGCCGGTGTAGTTTCATAGTCTTCACACTCTGCGGGGCCATTCGACTGCTGGGGTCAAGTTCCTTAACATATCAAATTAGATATATACCCCCGCGTCAGAGGCTCGTGGACGACGGAAAGAGATGGGTGTGAGAGTCAACAGCGGGAGTGTGGTGAGAGGTAATAAGTGCTGCACTAGGTGTACTCATTTGCTAGGTGTCTTTAATATGAGCACTAAACTGTATAAAACCGCCCAGCCCAAAGTCACTCGCATAAGGTTGTGGCTAGAATTTTATTTAGGATTCCTCGCCTGGCTCCTCCTACCACACTTAAGAGGAACAAATGATTAAAGCTCCCATCAACAATTAGCGGATAATTTCCTTTAGCAATATACTTTCCTTTTTCCCCTCTCCATCATTTTGAAATTAACCTGCCATTTTGCTCTTTTATCCATTCTACAATATATATTTTCCTTTGTCTTTCGAGATTGTGTAGGTTCAAAGGATAACTTATTATTTTCATTGGGTAATTTTGGAGTTAATCGATCTTTTCAGCGAGATTAATATATTAAAATTCCCCTCTTTTTTTTGCTACATTCTGATTATAAAACTCCCAGTTCTTGAAGCTACCGTAGCAAACGGCAGCGATGTAATGATGCTAAGTTCCCATAGGTAATATATTATAGCAGTTCTTATGTTGTCCTGACAATCCAGGAATGTTGTGTCCAAGTTTAAGAGGACTGAACCAGTGAAATAGGTCAGACCCTTCGAGAAGATAGGATATAATCTGTGCCGTTTTTTAAGAGGGGGAAATGTGCAATGTAAGTAAATCATTTTTTAGGTATGATTTGAGACTACAACACAATGTGCTAGGAAGGTCGAGTCCCCACTAGGAAATTCAACACATCAAGATAAGCTACGACATCCAGAGAATGTAAGGAATCGGGAAGCGAACTCGAGAGCAAAACAAAAATTCATAAATTACAAAAAGTAAGAAGCCATTTGATTGTAATGTGTAGTATAGGAGAAAGAAACTAGAGTTGAGTTTATCGGCGTAGAGTGAGCAAAGTTAGCAGTGCAGCTTAAGAAGATAGTGTAACATTCTTTGAAAATATACAGAATGGAAATTATTTTGCTATATAAATAACGATTGGAGAGAAATTGAAACAACTAACAAAAAAAGGTGTAGCGATGTAGATCACTAGCCATTCCTGTAACAAGTGATGACTCTATTTGATTTGGTGAAATCCGACCTGACACAAAATTCTAGATTGAGAGTAGGAAACACAAGGCAACTGTAGCTTAAAAAGATAGTGACACTTGTTTCGGACATAAGTGTAGTATAAGCTTTACGATAGTGTAAGATAGAGCTATACTAACCACTACAAAACTCCATTCATGACTACAGAGAGACAAGCCTACCATGTTATAGTGAGGATAGAAAGTTTCACTTTCAGTTGTACGTGAGAACGATATCAGAACACAGCAGAATCATGGAGTGCAACTTAAAGAAGGGAATGTAATTTCAACACTTTTGAGAACATGAGGTATATTGACGTGATAAGGTCAAAGATTTAGCAAAATACATTGTGGAGCTTTATGGGCGATAGGTAGAAGGGATTCGAGTGGCTACCTCTTCTCCAGTATCGGTCGTCAACATATGCGTCTACAGTCGCTACTGCGTAGTACAATAAGTATTAGTAATTAAGGCACCGCACAGAGAGTAGAGAGAGTAAAACTTAGTGACAGGCATCAGCCTACATAGTCATAATTCTCCCAGACAAATCTAGCAATAGATACTTCGGGAGGAAGCCGACCGAGGGCGACACAAGGCTCTTCCATGATAGTCGTAGAGTCATCCAAGGAGGATCTCTACCCTGTACTCATCTGCTTAAATATACACAAGCTAATGACTCAAAAGGAACTAGCACAGAGGAGACAGATTTGATAATAGGATTTGAAGAGATAAGCCAGAAATCGCTCACAACTGGAAGTTTGATCGACAAAAAGTAGTGCGTTGAGCTACACGATCCCGAAATTACAGAGCGAACTAAGAGGAGAAAAAGCGCAAACTTTACAGGAAAGTTATTAGGGGATTTGTGGCAAGAGCAAGAAATTTCTCACGCCCATCGACTGAATCGAGCCGCGAGGTGTACCTCTTCGTGTGAAAAGTGCGAGACAGTCTTAGTTTCTTGCGAATGATCAGTCCCCTAACGATTCCAAGCCGAGCAAAAAAAAAAAACTAGTAAAAGTGAAATAGGAGTACAGAGATTTTTCATGATCCCGTACGGCATTGTATCTAGCCGAAGGCACGAGAACATGGTGCCATCGAAACTATTATTTTGAGAAAAAAGAGTTATTTGAACGAATGGAATACCCTTCTCATTCCTCAGCAATTACTAATCCTATTTCAGCAGACCGCTAGAGTCTCCGAGACTTCCGATACAAAGTAGGCACTTACATACCATATCGGACGCAATGTGTGAGACATCGAACCTAGACTTATTAATAATGCACCAGAAAATCTTCTATGCACACTTACTCACGTAGAGTATGCCATGGAATCAGGAATAAACAATTATATTATCTAATGATACGGCTACATAGCACAATAAGTGTTGCAACTAGAGCAGTTTTACAGTAAGTGAGAATACGAGGTACAAATGGTGTGCTTTACTCGATGAGTAAACTAGTAAAGATGACCGCATATAAGTCCAACAGAGATATTTTTCATAATGAATTACGGGTTTAGGGCGATCTAGGGATGTATGCGGTTCCTTAATTCTAGTAGCCACAATCTGTTTTCAGGTGCAGTATTATGACTAACCTGAAATTGAGATTGATCTTACTACCAACCAGTATCTAATTTAGAAATACCAAACCACACATTATGAGTGATAACTAGTTGAAGTCTAAATATAGGATCTCGGATTTGGATGAGAAGATAGTAAACATCTACGTGAGAAAGTAGTAAGTAATATTGAATAAAGTAACTACCTGAAATCGTTTCAATTTGGGCAGCAAATTACAGTAAAACATATAAATATAAAATTAATTAATAATAATAAATAAATAGATAATTAATATTAATAATATTAATAATAATTAATATATAATAAAATAATTAAATAAATAATAAAAAAGTATAAAATAACAAAAATATAAAGAATAAAAAATAATAATATAAATATAAAAATAAATAAGAAAAATAAAAAGAAAAAGAAAAAGAATAAAGAAAAAAGTAAAAAGAAAAAAAAAAGAAAAAGAAAAATGAAAAATAAATGAAGTTAGAGATTCAATAGGTTTTTCATGAGAAGTTTAACAGGAAGTTATAATGTTAATATATATAGTCAGAATTGATGAGAGTATAAGTTGTAGTTATAAGTAGATAATAATTAAGGCTATATATATATCTATAAATAAGAGAATATATCTGAGCAGTAGTCATGTCTTCTAGGCATAAAGCTAAAGGGTTTAATGTGAGCGTTAAGTATAGGACGATTATTCCAATCAGGAATTATTATCTTGTTAATACAGACGTTGACGTTAAAGTCCCAATAGAAATACCCATCTACTCTCACAACCCCCAAGCCTTCACTATGCCTAAGTAAGCATCAATTTGATCAACAACACACACAGCAGGCGTTATCTAAACATTCACATAAATTGACAATCTTTTATAAACTAGACGAAAGTAAATACGAGTCACAAAAATATGCAGTAAGGTAAATATAATTAAACAAAAACCTGTTACATGGCAAAAGAAAGCTACAGCAGATGGGTAAAAATTTGAAACCTTATAAATACTTACTCGTAAAAGTTATTGTGAGATCCAAGTCGTTAAAAATTTAAAATTATTCTCATTAAAACATTTTTAAAAAAATTTCAATTAAGAGAAACGTATTCTGTAATATATATTATATATAAGTATGATATATATATTAATATAATAATATATATATATATATATATATAAATATATATTATATATATAATTATTATATCATAATATAAATATAATACTATAATATATATATATATAATATTAATATAATAATTATATTAAATATATATTATAGTATATTATTATATATATAATAATTAATACATAATTATATATAATAATATTATATATATATATATATTATATATAGTATTATATATATACTATTATATATGATAATATAAATCTCTATAATATAATATATATATAATATATATGATAAATAAATTATATATATTATTATAATATAATATATATATTTATCTATAATTATATATATATATATATTATATATTATTATAAAATTTTTTACAATATATATATGCCAATTTATAGTTGCATGTTCGCTGTTTAAAACATGAAAAAGTCTAAAAAGTAAAGAGAGGTTGATATAATTTTTATTAATTTATTATTTATTTATGCAATAGAGAGAATCTCGCTAAAAAAAAAAAAAAAAAAAACATTGGAAGTTTTCTTTGTTCCGCTTGGCTGACGAAAGGTTTAAATAGGATTCCTACTTCTAAATCTAGGTTACATTTGACTGTGAATTGATATTTGCATATTTTGGTATAATGTGGAGCTTATCTTAGTAGGGTTCTGAAAGAGAGTAAGGAATTAGTTCCTTAAATGTGCAGGTGTTCTCATTCTCATGTCTTTGGAAACTTTGGTGAGTAGAAGACTAAGCATGAGGAGAATATGGAAGATTAATTTATTATTGGTACTCCTCCTATGAAGTTAGATGGACCTTAAGGGGATTAAAATGGTGTTTTGAAGATTTCCTGTCATTCATTAGACCAGAGAGTGGTGGTCTCGCTTTTTGTTATTAGGTGAATACCAGTTGTTTAGGTAGGCTCCCATCTGGGTCCGAGTGAGGTTGTTTTGAAGGAATTAGAGCTCTTCTTACCAGGCTTGTTTGCGAAAAACTAGGTATCTAATCATTGTGAGATAATCGCTGGATGGAGGAGACCTCATTAAAGTTCTTCTAGCAGAGGAAATTCTTGGTAAAGAGTCTGCTTTCTGTGGTGTACTGTGACACACTTAATCGAAGTAATCAAAGGGCTAGTCTTGTCTGGAATGGAGTGTCTTAATTAACCAAAATGAAAAGTTCAAATTTTGATACCAACAATTTCCTCATTACAAGGCAAGTTTCTGTGAGTGCAAAACGAAAGATATAAGTGACTGCTATGTTTTGTCTACTTTTTGATTAAAAACCTTGTGATTATTGAGCACCGCCAAAGAATTGAATACACAGTGGAATGTGCTTTTATATTAAATATATATAATGATTGAATGATTTAATATACTTAGTTATATTAATATTTATTTAATATGCATATATTTATATTAAATATAGCTCTATGAGACTATTATTTTATTATTTTTACTAGTGAATAATATCCCTATATATTTAAATTACGACATATGCATAATTTAGCCTATCAGCAAACCTATATATCATGACTCTTATACTTAGATATTCCTCTAGAGATAGAATCGATTAAAAGTACACTAAGATACTTGAGAAAGAGAAAGCCTATCGAGAGTCCTAACATTTAGCGATTGACAACTTAAAGGTGTATGCGGGATATTTTCGAAGGATCGCACAACTCTGCTCGATCATCGAAGAGCAGTGTTCGACGCTTTGTTAGCTAAAACTCCAATAGACAAGATCCCGAGAGTTCCACAAGTGTGCCGCGTTTATAGTCGAGGGTTCGTGAAGTGGGTGTATAATGTGCGTTTTTATTCTTTAAAAGGTGGGCTCTGAGCGACCGGAGTGCGACGCAGAGGGGGGGACGAAGTCCCCCCGTCGTCCCCCGCTGAGACCGAGAGAACCTGACTCTTGAGATCTTCGTGGGCGAGTGTGGTAGATCTGCGTAACTTCCTTCGATTTAGACAAAATAACAAAATAACTGATTGGGCGAACACACACTTAAGCAGACATCTGATTTTCCTGTGTGTCGCGAATAGTGAGTTCGATAATAATAATTGTATTAACTATCGTTAGATAATATTTCGAATTATTAGTCGTAACTACCTTCTTAAAGGATAAGTTCATATAGCTATAATAACCTTATATAATTAGTAATATTAATAATATAGTATAATATAAATAATATAATAAATATATTAACTATAGTAATAATATTATATATATATATATATATATATATAATATATATATCATATTATATATATAATATATATCATATATATATATATATATATAATATATGTGTGTGTGTGTATGTGTGTGTGTGACCAATAAGAAAGTTAAAATATTTCCGTCCTTATAAAATGGCGGCAACTGATTTACCTCTAACTACGTAAAGGAATAATAAGAATAGCAAATATTAAAAGTTCAATATCTTTTCATTGATTGATTATATTGAACATCTTTTAGAACTTAGTTCTAGAATTTATTGGTCCGTAATAACTGCTTTATTGTTAATTAATGAATATATATCTAATATCTAAATTATACTGATTTTTTTCTTCGTAGGTTATTTTTTTTTTCTTATTTTTCTTAATTGGGCTTTATTTTTAAAACTTAATTTGATCTGTTCACGTGTCTGTAAGCTTTTCATCTTTCAATACAAGTCACGAGTACTAAAATGGGGATGATAAGTTCTAGGGACTGGTGAGTGGTGACTACTTCAAAATTCGTACATTATTCTTCTTGAACCACAGTGTAGTTCTACGAACTTGACATGGTGTGATATATATTGTTGAAAATTCATAATATATTTAAAGAGAATTGAGGTGAAACTTTCTTTAGAATATTTTAAATAAAGTTTTCATGTGATCTCCGCACTCCCTTCACGTAAAAAGCAGACATTAGCCCCATGTCCGCATGTCATATTTGAATATATACATGACATAGTCTGGGAGCTGTGTCTCTCCTGGTTTTTGACGGCTTTGTTAAACGTGGATGGCCTAGTGGTTAGAGCATCCGGTTATTGTTAACTCTGCAACGCGGTGTCCAATCTGCGAGCCAACGCGGTGTCAATTATTCGAGATGAGAACGCAGCGCACCGCGGTGATCCGAATGAGAAAAATACTCCTGATGAAATACATAAATCTATTTCTAAATGCGAGTTGGTTCAACAGTTCCTATCATAAGTGTGGTCCCTAAGTATAATATATTGAAATTTTTGGAAGCTAAATGGACAATTTCTCGTATTACCTTCCTATTCCTCTCCATCTGATTACATTATATTTTTTTAATTATATTATCTGTGGTTCAGTCTTATATATTGTAGATCACAGTAGCCTTGTTTTTGTCTTGTTATAGTCCTGCAGCCAGTTGGAATGAATAGCATTCTGACATTCGGGTAAACTGACAATCTCGAGACGTCTCCTTACTGTTCTTGCAAATATTCAGTAATAAAAAAATTCAATAAAATATCTTGTTGTTAAAAAATTACCAAAAATGACTCTTTGTAAAATTTTCATAATTTTCTTTGAAAATTTAAAAAAAAATTCTTAGCACTTGTAATTATTAATTCCCATTCCTAATGTCGTTTCATGGTTGAACGTGAGTAAGTCTTCGACAAAACACCTTTCGTAATCCTTTGAGAATGCAGAAGGACACTCTGACTGTTCTTTCGTCCATTCTAGCATTCTAATCATTATACAGAACATTACAGTACCAAGTCCAAAACAGAACTCTCCTCATAACTTATCAACGACAGACTGTTTGATATATTGAAACATATAACGTATCACCCCCCCCCCTCACCGGGGACCCGTGTAAATTATTTCTTAACCCTTCATTGACAGCGTTCAACTTACTCGTGTACTACGATATAGTTATAAACGTATGCAAATTTCATTAGCAGTAGTAATATCCGATACCTCTCTGTATACCCAATTTTTTACATTTGCCCAAAGGGATATATATATATATATTATATTATATTATATATATTATATATATATATAATATATATATAATATATAATATATATATAATATATATATATTATATATTATATATATATATTATATAGTATATATATATATATATATA
>JABUQX010013058.1:17500-38000 GCA_015478945.1 Trachelipus rathkii | reverse complement strand
ATCAGAAGAGCCGGAAGTGTCGGAACCAGGGATTGAGGTCATGATGATCAAAGTCATGGCATGGGGTACGGAGTTGGAAGAATCGAGAGAATCAGAGGTGGAGATCGAGGTCGAAAGTAATGGAATCGTGATATCAGAGTCGGGAGCTCTGGAGCCACAGATTGGATGTCTCGAATAACGGAGTCGTGACATCGGAGTCGGGAAATGTGGAGTCAATGATCGGAGTCGGGGGAACCGAAGTTGTGGTATCGGAATCGGGAGAGTCGGAATAATCAGAGTTAACTACTGGAGTCGTGACATCGGAGTCGGGAAAATCGGAGCCATTGGAGTCTTAGAACTTTCGGGCGGTGGTTTCCGGGTGGTGAACTATGGTGTGAGTCATTGTCTTTTTTCCTGATCATTGGTCTCGTTTGTTTTTCATTGCATTATGGTTGTGACATCTTCTTTTGGTATTGGGTATGTATACATTTGTATATTCTCGTTTCATTGTGCATATTCTTAAATATATTCTCTTGCAGTGAACAAAGCCCAAAGAAGTCTTTCTCAGAAAGTGCCTTTTTTTTTTTTTTTTTTTTTTTTGTTTTTTTTTTTTTTTTTTTTTTTTTTTTTTTTGCTTGCAGGTTTTTCCTGGCTCCTTCCCCGTGAGTGCTGCTATATTGATATTTTGTTTATCCGCGTGTTGGGCGGTCGAGTGTGTGGCAGCCAATGATATACGTTTGCTGATGCTTTATATTGTGCTTGTCTGAAGTGCTCGTAAGTCGCTTTTTTATTGGCCTCAGGTCCCCGATTGGTAAATATTTTTGTTTTTGTCTTCCCGTGAGTGCTGTTATGGCTTGCTTTGTGTACTGATTGTTGCTGACCTTAAGTCAATGGTTTCCTACTTTTTCTTTTTTCCTTGTTATCTTTTTTTGAGTGGCCAAGTTACTAAGGTTTCATGTTTTTATTAAAGTCCAGTGTTAACCTTGTGGTGTCTTTTCAGAGATGTCCTCCGTCATTGGTGAAGCGAAGACTGCAGCCGGAAATGGAGGAAGCGAAGAGCCCATTTGTTTTGAAACCCACCAGGAGGTGGCGCAAATCCCGGCGGAGGGGCGGATCGAGCTTGTTCAAGGGCCCTCCTCGCCGCGGAAGCAGTAAAGTACAATTAATGGTATTAGTAGCGAGAGCGTGTGGTGGCCTTCCTTGGCCGCCACCTTTACCACCATCCGTGGCGGACCCATTTATTTGCAACAATGGAGTGCTATTGCAAGAACCATGAAGTCGGGAATCGCCGCGTGTCCAGATGTCATTCTCGAAGACTTATTATATTGTGATGTCATGTATTATCTTATGTTGTATAAAATTGTAAAAATTATGTATATTTTTTTGAAAAAAAAAAAATGAAGGCTACCTACATACATGGTGCTCTTAAAAAAAAAAAAAATGATTATTATACCCTTAAGTGTTGTCTTGTTGTTATTATTTTTTATACCGATTATATTATGTTTACTGCGGTGTTGCCGGTTCCCAAAGAAATGATGAATGGGCGGGGAGGGCATTGAGTAAAAAAAAAAAATGAATTGCTTAAGTGTTAGGTTAGTGTGTAGTTTTAGTGAAGATAGTAGGGACTATCTTGGGGGGGAGTAATGTAGTGAATTTGAGGGTTTTATTATTATTATTATTGCTTATGGTCATCTTTATTACTTTTTCATCATTTTAGTGTTAGGTTAATCATATATTCATTCTTTTTGTTTCTTTTAAATTTTTAGGTAGGTTAAATTATTTAACAATACTTGAAGTGAGGAGTGAGAGAGAGAGGCTCGATTTAGACAGTGCAAGAGTGCTGAGGGAATAAAACAAAGTTGAAGCCGCAGGAAAGAACCTTGAGAGGTCAAGTTTCCACCCCTTTGGGTAAGTTATGAAACTAGTGGACGCACTGTATGTAGGAGTTAGGTTAGATAATGGGGCTTATAAGTGTACTTGTCTGTTGCAGGTGGAATTAATTGATACGGGATTTTTCAATTAATGAGGGATTCTTCAAAAGCATATTCTGGAAATTTCTCAAAGCGTTTTCGGGATCCTTGAAGAACTATTAAGCGACTTCTTAGAAAAATCATTAGGGCTTCTTCTAAATCGTATTAAGGAAGCTTTCGCGACCAAAAAAAAATGTTCCAGAATATCGAAGGAGACAGGCGTGGTATTAGGCGCCCTAAATCTGTCCGCGGAAATTGGACCGTGGCATCGGAAAGCATTGCATTCATTGCCTACAATTGGCTAACGAGAGTACATCAGAGTCATTGTGAACTCTGCCATATAAAACACGTATAACGGCAATATCGCAGTGGGTCGTGCACCATAGGGGACGCTTTGGGTGGGCATTTCAGGGGTATCACTGGCACTCCCATCTTCCTTGTTATATTATTTGTTATTGTTCTTTTAGCGTATGATTCTCCGCAAATTGGCGGTTCTTATTGTGAAGTTCACGTTTGTTGTTCAGTTGAAATTATAAATTGAAAATCGTCTTGTTCTTTTCTTGTTGTTCCCGATAATATTGAAATAGCTTTAGGGGAAGAAGGCCCTTGTTCAATCAGGCAACGAAATAGATATATATTGTGTGAGCGAGTGTGAGGGGCGTTAGGTAAAGCTACCCGGCTTCCACCGCCGTTAAAACCATTAAAAGAGTTGCCCTTGCCCAGGGAGACAGGCGCGGCCGACCGCGTGGTTTTACTGAGTAAGTGACCTCGGTCCGGGCGTTTAGCACCAAGGGGACATCCCCCGAGAGGTTGCCCTCTGCAAGGGAAACAGCGCGGTCGAGGCGAAGTCGGGCCGGAGAACGACCCACGTGTGAGAGAGTCCGGAACGGACGGGAAAAGTGGAATCCACGTAGTGTTCAACTCCCTTAGGCGACAGTCCGGTAACGGGAAGGGAACGGGCTATACCACGTCGTTGAGAGATCGGGCGGTAGGAAAATCCACCCGGGAGGTGCTTTCCTCACGTAGGGATCAAAAGTCGGAAAGAACGGGAGAGGGTGGGGACAGGTTAATCTGTCAAGGGGTTGGTGTCAAACGGGAGCATAGTCACCGCGGGCCAAAGCGAACATAATCCGATACTATAATTAATCGAACCCAGCTCGATAGCTGTACGGTTGGCGAGAGTTATCACGTTGGAAGCTTCACCAAGCACGAGTGAGAGAGAACCCCTCCGCCTCACTACCGCGGCAGCTGGCGAAGGTTGCTTTTGTCGCTCGCCACATTGATTAATTTCCCGAAGATCGAGGATTTAACGAACGGGCGCCTGACTGGTGACGTTTAACCTGACCTAGAAGGCGGCAACGAGGCTCTGGATAACGATGCATGTTGCGCCTGTGTGCCCGCACGGGCCGCAGTCAGGCTTCTGGAAACGCAGCTAATATTTATAATATTGATAAATTTTACATCTGAAATACAAAAGAAACCTGTTTAAAAACATGATCCTTTGAAAAAAAAAAAAAAAAAAAAAATTGATTTTTCGGTATTGCTATCAGACGTACAAAGATGGCCAATGTGTAAAAATTTGTGGCACTATAAATTTTGGCATTCCACTGAAACTCCACAATTCTTTCTTTGGTAGTCCCTCCTCAAATGTGCGGAATGATCTATGCATTCCAACTAATAAATTCCACAACATTTTTCATTATCGCAATCGCAATTCTCATTTATTTTGGTTATTACCGCAGAGTGGCTGAACGGCCCACCTCTGATATTATATTAGTAATATAGATATAGATCTATTATATATATTATATATATATATATATATATGATATATATACCGGTATATTATATATAGTCAGCCTCCAATTAGCTGTCCCTTGTATCTAAATACATAAAAACTGAATACATTTTTGAAATAAGCACACATTGTAATGGAGGAAAATGAAGAAATAAAATTAAGTGATAAAAAATAATAATAATCATAAATAGTTATGTTTTTCATGTCACCTCGTTTCCCCAAATTTTTGCGATCCCCAGTCATGAGTCCCCAATTATTTTCTTTTCAATGTTAATGCAAACATACACATACACACACACACACACACACACACACACACACACACACACACACACACACACACACCACACACACTCCTAAGATGGATAGAATGTTCTAGAACAAAAATTAATTTTTTTTTGGCAACGCTGACCTGACCAAACCTAACCTATATGCAATTTTAATTTAATTTTTATTTTTTAATTTTTGATTTTTGAAATTATTTCTAAAGTTTCCCCTAAAATATTCAAAAGATATAAGGAAAACGTTTATTTTTTATGGGTATTATGTTTAAATTAAGTTTGGAAACGTACAATTGCAAAATTTTTTGGAGTTATTTATTAAAATTAATAATTATTAAACTAACTTTTTTGGGGGGGGGGGTTCTTGCATTACAATGTACAATGAATTCAAAAATGTATTCAGTTTTTATGTAGATATAGTGTTTTTTTTAATACAGGGGGCAGCTAATCTGGAGCCTGGCCATATATATATATATATATAATATATATATTATATATATATATATATATATATATATATATATAATACTCTATATATATATATATTAATATAATATTATATATATTATCCCTGTATAGCGTCGGGCGGGGTTACTTGGGCCACTTCAGGTTTAACTTCGTCTCCCCACTTTCTCCTTCCCCTATACACTTTTTGGAATTTTTTTTTCCCTGAAAATCAAGACCCTATAAATAAGCACACAAAAATAATAATGTAATTCTAATAATCATAATTGTTTATTTAAAGTTTAAATAAAGCTCATTTAGACTCACCTTAAAGGGTGAATCGGACCACCATTGTGGGGTGAATTGGGCCATCTTTTTAAATTCCTCTTTTATATATAAATTCAATTTTTATATTTTAATTTTTAACTTAATATAGTAATAGTTTTATTTTTCTCTTCTATTACTTAGTATTAAATTTCGCTAAAGAGTGATAAATAATAATATAATGTGGTGGCCCAATTACTCATTCGTGGGACAAATTTTGACACTTTTTTGAATTCATATTTTTCACCATATAAATTTCATTTTTTATTTTAATTTTTACTTAATATAAGTAACTCGTTTTATTATATTTAAATTAGCTATACGTAATAAAAATAATAACGGGCTACATAAAATAAGAATAACAATGGTGGCCCAATTCACCCCATCATCCAATTTTTTATGAAGGGGTGAATCGGGCGAAGTTAGGCCCAGCGATTTAACCCCTATGACTGTTTGGAACAAAAATTTTACTTTGCCAGTTTTAAGCTAACATCAAATGTATACACTGAAAAAAATAATTAAAAATCTGTCCATAACTTTTTATTTTATAAGTTAAAAAACTCACATTTTTCAAAAGTGAAATTCTATTTAATTACATTTATCTCGAATATATTATTTTTTTTAAAAATATAAAAACTCTCTAGAATTAAAGATAATCTAAATAAAACTTGTAGTACTACCGCATGGCTATTTAATGAGTAAAAAAAAATTTTTTTTTTAAAAAAATATTTACAGTGCAATTACCCAGTATATATATAACAGACTGCTGGATATCTGGTATCCCGGTTTTTTAACATTCCAGCCCGGAATATCCGGTACCGGCTAATTCACTATCCTAATATACAGTATATATATATATATATATTATATATATATATATATATAATAATATTATATATATTATATATATATATATATATATATATATATAAATTATATTATTATATATATATATATATTCTGTCCGTGATTTATTGTTTTCCTCAGTGTTGGAAGCTCCCACATGTCCAACCTATTCCGAAAAAAGGAAGTCGCTCTGATAATTCTAACTATCCCCCTATAGCTCTCACTTGTATTCTATCTAAGATCTTTGAAATCCTTCTCAACTCACTTCTTAGATCATCTGGAAACTCATTCTAAGTCGCCAGTAAAACGGTGAATTTTAAAATAGCATCATATTAAGGCAATAATTTTTTTATGTATATTTTTCTGTTGGAAATTTTCATGGTACTACATTTGTTTTTCTAATTGCAGATTTGAGAGGGACTTTAATGATATAACACCTAATAGTTTATAATTTTTAAGTAGCATTTTTTTATAGTGCTTATAAAAACTAAATAGTTTATGGAAATTGTCAAGGATATAGGCTATGAGAAGAATAAGTTTTGACAATTATCACTGGAGAAATAATATAATTAATAAACAATAATCAAGAATTATACTTACTGTAAGAACCAGCTTCAAGAAACTGTAGAGAGGAATTTTCAAAAAATAACAAAACCCTCATTAATAGGTAATTGGGAATTTGTTTAATTGAATAAAAGCTGAATGAATGTAAGGTTTTGAAATGATAAGATATGATAAATTAAGACTTCATGTTTTGAATATTAAATTATAAAAGTAAGTCATACCTAAACTGAGGAAATAATTACATTATTCAAATAATTTTTGAGAGTCTGAAGGAGTAAATGTTTTTTAATTTCAATTCATCCTGCAAGGCATATACATTGCATTGCATTAATTCAATGTATATTCTTTCCAGGGTTTTTATTTCTTGATTCTTGTCTCCCAATTGTTGTTTGGGCGTTATGGTTGGATATTAACCAAAATCCAATTGATTGAAGTAAGAAGGAGAAAGAATTTAACAGATAAGCAACCCTAATTGTTATAGCTGTACACTTTTCACTCACTTTTCTTCTTCCTTACTAACCCCACAATTACACGTAATTCCTAAAAACCCACTTCTCATATCTATCCACTCTTTTGAAGGGAATTACAGATTTTGTGAAATCCGGAAAACGAATAGTTGAGACTTGAGATGAAGCATGACTAGGTAGAATCTGGAAATACTAATAGTTAAGATAGAACCTGCCTAAGTAATTCATATACCAATAACGTTTGTAAATAAAAAAAAATTTTGGTAAGTTTATATAAAAATAAAAATTGTAATAGAGTAGTGTATCAACATCCCTGAGAATAGGGATTATTTGGAAATCATCGTATTCAGAAGAAAGATTCAGGAGCCAAACAATTGTGCGCTTACAAGGAGTCCACTTTCCTGGATCCGGCCATTAGAAAAGGCCAGAAGACTAAAAGTAAGTTGGATATAAAAAGTTGTGTTTATTTAAGAGAGGAGGTGGAGCAATAGATAGGAAGGCCTGTTGGGTAGCCCAGAACACATACAATATAATACTTCCCTACGCATTTAATCCTAAACTGTTGTATCCCATTTCCCCACTCTCCATTAAACTAGCGCCCAAACAGGGACTCCTTGTCAGGCGTGGTAATAGCTCCAGTGCAAATATATATCAGAAAGAAGTAGAGGCAGCATATAATAGTTTCCAAAGTGGAAAAAGAGAAAGGTCTTTGTTGACCAACGTCAAAAAAAAAAAAAAACACACCTTTCCTCTAGCCTTAACTATTCCAAATTCTATATCTGTCTCTTCACCTTCATTTATTATATTAAATTGTTCAGAGTGCTAAAGTAGTACTTTGCATACATTGTGTGTTAAAGTATTTTTTTTTTCATCTTTGAAATAAAAGGAGAAAAATAATACATTGTTAATATATATATAATTGGGAAAACATTTTATATAGTAATATATAAAGAGTTTTCTGTTGCATATAGTCCTATACAAATCGTATAGGGGTATATGTTGTATTTTGTCAGATTTTCAGTTATATATATTGTGCACCATAACTAGCGGAAATGGATTTTGAATCAGCCATGTCAGACTTGGGAGACCAAGATTTGGATGAATATTTAGCTAATGTAGATGACCCTGTTGGAGACCCCAGAGGAGTAGATGAAAGTATAGTTAGAGTTAGTGAGCCTGAAATTGCCTCAGAAGGCATGGTGTCAGCAGAGGCTGTACAAGAGATCCTAGGTAACATGAATACACAAATGAACGGGCTTAGCCAGAAATTGGAGGCAAGAGTGAGTGTAATAAATGGGGTAGCAGCCGAGGGCATCAGTAGACCTAAACCGTCTGCCCCTAAATTAGAGAGTTTGATAGATTTGCCGATAGAGTTTACCAGAGAGGAAATCCTCATGTCCCAAACCCATAATGTGGTCATGAGTCAATCACCAAACACCAGAACGGATATAGTGTCTTTTCCGCCAGATGGATCTATACATCCTAAACAATCGAGTATGATTTACACTCACACTGCAACGACCCCAACAAGTACAGCATTTCCAAACCCTATGGGGGGGAACCTATAAGCTGATGCCCTTTTCAAGAAGATTTAATCAGGGAAATCAGTCCACACCATCACCCGTGTTTACTGAATCTCAGTTTGACGTCATACAAAAACAATTAACTGTTTTGACACAAACTGTTTCCTTATTAACAATCTTGATCAACAATTCTCAGAAACCCAAAATTGTAGAGCCAAAAATATTTAGTTATGAAAATGAACATGATCTAAATAAGTTTTTCAAACATTTTGAGGAATACTGTTCTTGCCGATATCCACATGCGCAGAATCAGTGGTTGATCTTGATGGAGAAATATCTTTCAGAAAAATTTCTTAAATTAAATACAGTAATAAAATATTTCTCTGTATTCTGGAGTCAAAGATTCTCTCATGAAATGGTACCAACATGAGGAGAAAAGGAAGAATAAAAATAAATTGAAAACTTTTTATTCAGCTCGACGTCAGCATACTGAGGACATTCACATGTTTGCCTTACGCTTGGAGCAGTTAGCTTCTAAAGTTTTTCCTGGTATTAATATGCGAGAGCATGATACATTGCGGACAGCATTTTTATCGAGTTTACCAATCTCGGTACAGTAAACATCATCTTTAAAATATATAAAGAAGTCGCTGGCCTTAAGTAAAGTACATTAGTCTTTAGCATATATCAGTTTATCTCCTCGAAAACTATATCTGAGGAGAGAGATCTACGAATAAACATTTCAAAAATGAAGCCAAGACAGGAAAGATCGGGAAGGTTAGAGATTTTTTCTTCGATACATAATAAACAAAATAATGTACAATTTAACTAGTAATTTTATATTAAAAACATATTATAATAGTATAAATATTAAATAATCATATGTTACAGATAAAAGTCTTATTTAAGGCAAATTATAAATATAAAATACATTTTAAGTTTTAGAAAATACGGAATATATTTTTCCGTATTTAAAAACTTTGTATTATTCTTAATTTCCCATTTTCTAAAAGGTTTTTAAGCTCAACTAACATATTTGAGAAATTTTAAAATGCTTTTAAAAATACTTTTTGAAATCCATTATTTTAGCAATACTATATACACTTAGTGCGTTAAAAGAGGAGCACTTTAATCACTAAAATGAATTTTATATACTAAATTCACTGGAAATATTATTTAAAGCGCACTTCGCGCACTGAGTTACATCTAGACTCTAAAGCTTGTTCCTGCTGTTCAATAGATGAAGTGACCGTCTGTGAAGGCGAATCAACATCTGATTGAGGAACCATCCTTGAAGGCGAATCACCTTCTGACTGAGGAACCATCTGTGAAGAAGAATCATCATCTGATTGAGGAACCATCTGTGAAGAAGAATCATCATCTGATTGAGGAACCATCTGTGGAGTTGAAGGGAGTACGGCAGGCTTCAAACGCCCAATCGAAACGACATCCGTCTGTCCATTATTAAGTAGTATCTTGTAGAATCAATCCCTTAGTTGAAGAACCTTGCAAAGACCAGAATAAGTTGCTTCCAGACTCTACCGAATGCGATAGACTCGAAAAAGACATGTAAACAGGTTTAAAGTTCAACAGGAATGTATGATGAAGCACTAGAGACATGAAGAGGTGTTAGCTGTCGAAAATCCAGTTATTTCATGTAAGCATAAATTTTCTCATGAAGTCATTGTAAGAATATCTGTTTTTATGTGCTTGAAGAAGCTCTAAAGAACAAAGAAGTGTTTTTCTGGTTACTGCTTGAAAAGGAGAGAATCAGGAGTCATCAGGAATGCAACGAAGACTTAGCATGATGACTATAAGGTAGAGTAACCAGTTTTGTTTCCTCGTCATGATAGCACTCTTCAGCGATTGATAAAATTTTTTGATTTGGCCATTTGCTGAATGGTTGTAAGAGCTTGTCCGAAATCTGTGAAATCCAATGAAATTTGATAGTTCGATTAAAAATTCTCTTAAAACAGTGGTTTTCTATCTAAGATTACATAGAGAGGAGTTCCAAATCCTGATATCCATTGCATGAAGGCAAATGCAACAGATTTTAAGTTGTTTTCACTATAGGAATTGCTTCTGTCCACTTAGTGTTCTTGTCGATGCAGGTGAGAATATATCTGAAGACTAGAGCTGAAGTATCGGTGAAAAAGGACGAAGGTAATGGCCCCTCGATGTTGCTATATACTGTTTCAAAACTCTGTGACGGAATTTCCATGGGAGCAATAGGTGGTTTCGTATGGCGTTGAATTTTTGAAAGTTGGCACTGTTGACAAGAACGAATCAAATTTCTGATGTCATGTTCCATGTTTTAGGTCAGAATTGTCTAGTTTTTATAAGAAGTTTTAACTGCAGTATGATACATCTGATGAAAATTGCTGATTTGTTCACGATAAAGTTTTGCCAAAATGGTCGCAGAAAAGCCAAAGAGGTATCACACGATGCTTGAAGATTATTTTGTAGAAGGTAAGAATGAAGACGAGGTTGAAAAGTGGTAGCCTCTTCAACTGTTCATTGAAGACGAGCGATAGCATTTAAATCGAAGGCATCTCCTGTTACAGAGGATATCCGGGAAAAAGCATCTTCCACATTGGTATCTGCACCCCTCAGGTAGTTCATTGATGAGACATATTATGTTAAGACAGAAAGATTATGCTCTTGCCGATCACACTTTGCTTGATTCCTACAGTAGAAAGCTGAAAAGAGAGGTTTGTGATCAGTGCACAGATGACATTTCTTCCTTCCAACATGTGCTTGAAATGAAGAACAGAATTGTAGGCTGATAGAATTTCACGGTCGAAAGCTGAGTATTTCCGCTGCAGTTCTGATAGATTATTGCTGAAGAAATCTATAGGTACTAGCTGTCCATCGACCATTTGATGAATTGCTCCTCCAATAGAAGTCTGGCTACTATCTGTTACGAGTTGAAGATGGGTAACATTCGGCAAAGAAAATGGAAGAGCTGTGGTGTTTTGGAGTTGATTCTTGATTTCAATGTAGGCTTCTTCTTCTTCTTCTTCTTCTTCTTCTTCTTCTTCTTCTTCTTCTTCTTCTTCTTCTTCTTCTTCTTCTTCTTCTTCTTCTTCTTCTTCTTCTTCCCTTCTTCTTCTCTCTCTTCTCTTCTTCTTCTTCTTCTTCTCTTCTTCTTCTTCTTTCTTTCTTCTTCTTCTTCTCTCTTCTTCTTCTTAAAACATATCTGTCTAAGACGAGTGATCTAATAACAAACTTCTGACACTTGTAGCACTATGATGTTTGATGCTTAGAAACATTTCTGTTTTGAGTGAGCAAACTCATAACTGTAATGAATAAATGTAATAAATAGGTTTGATGTTCACCGCATAGAACATATCTGTTCTAAGACGGTAATCTAGCGTCAACAAAACTGAGTATAGAAAAATAATCCAAAAACAACTATTTCACCCACTTGTGCACCATGATATTCTATGATGCATTACGAGAGCAGAGAGAGTTGCGACGTATGCACAGCTCTATATGCAGCATGAGAAAGTAGGATACTTCACAAAAAATAAAAAAAAGGTAATTTCCTAACGATTAGCGATTTATGTGTTTGTTGCTTATAAGCTGATCTGCTCACGTGAGTGAGGTGCAAAACTTCATATGTTAATAACGACATGAGTACAAATGCTAATATACTTATTCTCACCACAAAATAGAATACACACTTTTTGGTTTGAAAACAGTAGACACAACAACAAATTAAGATAAACAAATACTAAACAGACTAGCCTTGGGGGGAACTGTAAAGTCTTTGCTAGTCGTGTCTCATCTTATTAGGCAACAGCCTTCTCTTCTTCCTCTTCTTCTTCTTTTTTATCTTCTTCTCCTTCTTCTCTTCTTCTTCTTCTTCTTCTTCTTTTCTCCTTCTTCTCTCTTCCTTCTTCTTCTTCTTTTCTTCTTCTTCTTCTCTTCTTCTCTTCTTCTTTCTTCTTCTTCTTTCTTCCCTCTCTTCTTCTTCTTCCTTCTTCTTCTTCTTCTCTCTTCTTCTTCTTCTTCTTCCTTCCTTCTTCTTCTTCTTCTTCTTCTTCTTCTTCTTCCTTCTTCTTTCTTCTCTTCTTCTTCCTTCTTCTTCTTCTTCCTTCTTCTTCTTCTTCTTCTTCTTCTTCTTCTTCTTCCTCTTCTTCTTCTTCTTCTTCTTCTTCTTCTTCTTCTTCTTCTTCTTCTTCTTCTTCTTCTTCTTCTTCTTCTTCTTCTCTGGTCCACGTAAGAGACCTATCTTTTGGATGGTGTTTGTTTTTTGTCCTCCGCCACTAAGTAACAGGACGAATTTCGCAAAACAAGGGTTGAAACGGGTTTAGTATCCAATTATCCCAATAATCTTCCTAAGCACCGCTGCTGTACCTCCAGGAAGAGAGTACTTGGAAATTTTGGACGTCTTTTCTGAAAGGGATAAAATTCCATCTGAAGAAATATGATATCCCAAATAGTTGAAAGATGACTTGAAGGATTCACATTTTTTAAAGGATATTTTGAAAAAAAAATTATGAAGCTTGAAAGCTGCAATGAGATGTTCTTCATTTGGTTCTGGAGCTGATAAAAATTACCATGCCATCTAGATATATGTGAACAAACTGAAGGTGTCTAAAGATGGAGTTATTTATTCTTTGAAAAGTAAGCCCTGCATTTTTCAAACCATTTAGCATAAAAGGATATTCAAAAAGGTCAAAAGAAGTTGTTATGACAGTTTTTTTCAATGTCTTCCGGTCGTATAGGAATTTGATGATATGCTCTTTGAAGGTCTATTTTGCTGAAGATTGTTGATCCATGTAGGCGTTGTGAGGCACTCTGAATGTGAGGAAGTGGTTATCTATCTCCTTTAGTATTAGCAATTAAAGATCTGTAATCACCACAAAGCATCCAGGTTCCTGGCGGTTTTCTTTGGCACCAGATGGAGTGGAGGAGCCCAAAAAAACTTGAAATCCGATGATTCCATTCTTCAAGAGAGTTTTGAATTATGCTTTTTCTGCTTTTAGTATATCTTCAGGAAGGCGGCGAGGTCTTGCAAACACTGTAGGAGAACCACCAGTCTCTATGTTGTGAAACGGTCCTTTTGGATTAAACTTGATGCTCGTCAAGTCAATAGATGATATTAACAGTAGAAACTCTTAAAGCAAAGATGAGATATTGGAGTCTTCAATGTTAGCGATAATTTGTAAGGAATGAACTTCCTCAGAAGATACTTGAAAAGGTGCCAGAAGAGACATATTTTTGTCTTCTAGAGTTTTCTTTCCACAATCGATAATTAATTAAGTTGTAATGGTGCAAAAAATCCATACCCAAGATTGGCATTGCGATATCAGCTACTATGAAATTCCATTTAAATTCTCGACGTAGCTTCTCGATCGTTATATATGTTGCTATTTCACCATGACACATGATAGGCAAGCCATTGACGGCGGAACAATTGACATTAGTTGCAAGTAGGGACACGTGGGTTACCATATAGAAGAAGGTAGAATTAAAATGGAAGCGCAGGTGTCCAAGAGGAAGAGAGTATCTGCTCCGAATATTTGTAACACTGATAGTAAGTTACGAACTGATTATAGCGCAGTAATCTGGTCGCTCTTCTAGTTTTCCTTCGATGTGGGAGAAGATGATCTAAAAGAGGGGCGAGACGAGGGTTGCACCTGAACATTAGATTTGTTGGGCCACTTGCACCACGGCCTGCATATTCTTCCCTGTTGAGCAAGGTAAATAAGTAAATGTGGGCACACCAGACGTGGTGCCTTTGATTTTGACTATATGAACGCAATTCCACAAGTGTTTCTGTAGCTGATGTTGTCGTCGTTGCTGCTGCGGCTGATGTAGTTGCTTTGTAGATGTTGCTGTGAACACATCCATGACAGGAGCGGAAGATACCAAATCAACTAGATCATTTGCTAGTTCGCCAAGTTGTTCAAGGGCAAGTACTATCTGCGAAGCCATATTTTGTGAATATTATTGGAAGAGTCTCAGAAACTATATCCGAATGACGTTTTTCCTTAATGTCTCCTTATTTGCACCCACTAACTGAAGCACTTCTCGTAGATTGATAGGGAAGGCTTGCACTTTACAAGCTTGGTTTGATCATAAACTCCGTTGAATTAACTCTGTCTTACTATTTCTCGTAAGATGGTAATGATTTGTTTTTCATCAGCCAGAGTGGGCTTGATCATCGACTTTTTGCAGAAGAGCTATGATCCACGACGTCTGTGGGAGTTGGGAAAGAGCGTGGAAGTACTATCTTCTCCGAGGTGATTATCGCAGTTGAAATTGTTCTTCTCATACTCTGCACCAGGTACAACTGAAATCTCAGAAACACTTAGAGGTTTCTCGTTATCCGGACGATAGACTGTCTCTGATCTGTTCTTCGCGTAGGAGGCTGCTGGTTTTCTTTGTCTGTAGACATCTTCTTTAATGAAGAGAGATTATGGCATGTGGCGAGAGTAGTGTTGGAAGTTGTCCTCTTGTTTCTTCTTATTACTTCCAACTGCACCAAAGCTAGGTTGTTGAAGTCTTTTAAAGTGTCACGTAATTAACACCCTTGTTTTACACTGTGAGACCTAAATATAAACAGGTACCAGCTTATTGTAGCTTTCTCTGTCGGAAGTCGCCTCTTCACCACCAGGAAGTTTTATATTACGCTTTAGTACGTCGAGTCTAGACGAACCAGCAATATAAGTCGCTAGAACTCTTTTATAGTTACCTCTTTTATGGAAGAGTGAAGCAACTTCATATTTTTTTATTAATTTTTATTAAACATTATCTTTTAATATATATAAAAGAGTCGATGACCTCTTGTCACGTGCATTAATTTTAAAACTACATAAATTTATCTGATATATATATATATATATATATATATATATATATATATATATATATATATATATATATAAAGGTTATATATATATATATATATATCAGCAACGACCTTTCCTTAATTAAGTACATTAGATATAAACATAGTATTAGTTAATGTCGTCGCAAACCATATGAGGACAGAGGTCTACGAAAATACATTTTAAAAATGTAGCCAAGACATAGAAAGAGCGGGAACATCAGAGATTGTATGTATTTACAAATCGTACCAAAATAGAATTATTTGCATATATAAGATATAAAATATGCTATAAAATATTATTTTGCAATACAAATTACAAATTAGGTCATTATAATATAAATTATACAAATAAATTAAAATCTAATTACGGAAAAAGTATTATTAGATAAAATAGGTTTACATAATTTTCTGTCTATCTATCTATCTATCTATCTATCTATCTATCTATCTATCTATCTATATATATATATATATATATATATATATATATATATATATATATATATATATATATTTATATATATATATATTATAAAAAAATTTGTATACATTTATTTCTATATATATAAATATATATATATATATCGTATACTATCATATATATATATATATATATATATATATATATATACTTGAAAAATTACATTTAATCTCTATAATTTGATATTTACTTGTTGATAATGCCCTTTTATAAATTAGAATAACACATTTAACTTATACTACTTTATTTATTCACACATTTATTTAAAACAAAACTAACAGAAACTTCACAATTACTGTTAAATAATTTTATACAAATTCTACGAGCTTTCGCCGCACCTTCGCGGCCTCTTCAAGTGTAGGTAATTCAACAATTGAGACTGTCTACAGAAGTTATCGATTTTCCTGATGCAAATTTTATTCTTAGTTTTTTGGGCTATTTTTTTTTAAAATACTTGGTGTTTGTCATTATCATGTTCTGTATATTATCTATATTTGTTTCACCCGGTATTTTATTATAGTTATTACTATTTTTTATGCAAAAGGATTCAATTGTTTTTCTTTTGTTAATATCTGATATATAAATAATAGGTTGCATTTCTTCTATGTTGATTCTATGGTTTAAGTTGCTTCTGTGAGATGTCAATGCTGAATTTGGATTGTCTATTGTCAAATCATGTTTATGTTGATATTTTCTTCTCTTGAAATCGATAGTTTCGCCAATGTATATTGCTGGGCAGTTGTGGCAGGAGACTTTATAGATGCATTGAGTTTGATTGTAATTTTGAAATTTATTTGGTTTCAAAACTTTTTTAATGGCAATGAGTTTGAAGGGGTCGTAATTATATTATTGGGTATTCTACAATATAAATAATCCCCTAAATAACCAAGATCGTATAACATACCTTCCAGTCCCGTACCCACTAAAAACAGAAATAAAAAAAAAACGCGGAGTAAAACCGTTCAACGTTAATTTGCGTTGGATGTAGAACAGTAACATCAATTGCAGCTTCTTGTGCAATGTCTGGATACTTTTCCATGGCCTCTTCTAATTTAAGCTTCTAAGTTATATCAAGTTTTTCAACTTCTTTTAGTGCAGCAAAGAATTTTGTTTAAATTATGGAATATTGTGTGCAAAGATGAGGAAGAACCTTGACCTTTCTCTTGGACCAGTTGATGCTTTCGACTAAGCTCTTCAATATCTAGAAGTTTTCATACTCATCTTCTGAGGTTTCAAAGAATGATTTGAAGGAGTAATGGGATGGCTGTAGTTTCATCACTTACAATATGTCCAGATGTATCCTTTTCTTCTTGAACTTTTTGCAACCATTTAATACAAATGGCCAAGGTGCATAGTTTAGATTTAGCTTTATGTTGATCTTCAGTTAAGCTTACCCTGTAGATAGTATCAACATAAACAACAACTAATACAATATCATTGTCAATGAGAGAAATTTCTCTTCGTACCATGGAGTCTTTTATTTTTTCAAAATCTTAAATGTAGATAGTGTAAGGTTGTAGTTATTAGAAAATAATCCAAATTGAAACATAAGGTGCAGTTAAACTTCGAAGTTTGCAATTGCATTTTGTGCTGTGGAAGTCGCAAGTCAGTGAACTTGTATGAAGTGATTGTAGAACTGTTCTTTATTTTCTACTTATTGATTGTGTTTATTGCAATGTTAAAATAATTTAAAATCTTGTTAACGAGGGAAGGACAGAGAGAAAACCTGGTGATATCGCTTTGACGGGAGCTAGTTCGCTTAAAAGTTGCTATTGAATCTATCTTTTGGGGTAGAGGATGGGTCAACGGTAAAAGCATCGAGTATGTCGTTCTCTAGTCGCAACATGCGATGGTTCGACCCCAGACGAGGCAAGTTTACTTTATCTCTCCCCTCAATTGTTCTTATATATATAGCAGGTATATATATATATATATATATATAGCAGTATATATGTTATATATATATATATATATATATAAAGTATGAGTAGTATATATATATAGTTATATATATATATATATAAGTTATATATATATATATATGTATATATATATATATATATATATATATGTATATGTGTTAATATATATATATATATATATATATATATATATATATATAAGTGACGATATAGATGTTTTCAGCTCAGTCAAGGGAAGAATAATGATTGGAAGTTTCGACGCGGTCAGGACATGAAGATCTTTCGCATGGTTATAGTGGGCGACAGGGCTAGCAACCCGGTCCTTTCTCCTTTTTGCTTCGAATCACCTGGTCCAGTTGGGATCTTTATGCGCTAGAAGCAAGACACTCTGAAGAGCTCTAGAGAACCAGTTTTGAGGCCTAATGGGGTAAGATGCTAATCACTGAAAGGGCGAAACCTACCTGAGAGTGTAGCGACCTGAGGACCGGCGTCCAAACCACGTGCCGAGAAAGGCCTTTCTGAGTGTTCTGGGGTTAAAAAGCTGGGTCGAAGGGGAAGACGCTGACCTACTGACAGGGCAAAGCTCCTTCCGGGAGTCATTATAGATTATAGATTACAGATATATATATATACATATGTTATTGGTATTGTTAAAAGAAAGCAAAGATACATATAAGTTATTGTTGGTTATATATATAGCATATATATATATATATATATATATATATATTATACGTATATATATATATATACATATATATATATATATATATATGTTGCTGTTGGTTAAGGCTATTATTAAGTATATATAAGAATAGTTAGAAGGATATATATATGTTATATATACATATATACATAAGGTTATTTCTATGTATACATATGCTGAAGGTTATTGCTAAGAGCAGCAAAGAGCAGCAAAGGTTACATATATATATATATACAAGGTTAATATATACAGCAATATAATAAGAAGAAGAAGAAGAAAGATATATATATATATATATATATATATATATATATATATATATATATATATATATACATATATATATATATTTGTGTATAGATGGTGACCCCAAAAATTCTCCTAAGATAAATTTTTGTGGTGACTACTACTAAAAAATATTATTATTTCTTTTATTAAAATTGAGACATTTAAATTTTTTTATTTGAAATCATAGTTTTCTTAGAGATACTGTTTCTAGACTTAGGTCTTCCATTTGATCCTTTAAATAAGCTTCTAATATTAAATCACACAATTAAAGTTAGAAAATAATCAAAGTCTACCAAGAATGAAGCTACTTTTCACGATGTTGTCGAATCTGTTGAACACGCGAGTTCTTCCGTCTGATGACACATTAACCCATTTCTACCACTTTGATTTTTCATGAATGGTGGTGATATTTGTAAATGATTATCACCCACCAACACAACCACCTTGAAGCCTTGCGGGAAATGGTGATATATATATATATATATATATAGTATAGCAGTTAGGCAGAAGTTATAATAGAGTGCTATATATATATATATATATATATATATATATATATAAGATAGGTATATATATATATATATATATATAAGGTCAGTGTATTTTTGACTTTTTGATTCAGAATCTTTTTTCTTTGGCACAACAAAGCCGTCTGCGTTCAACATATGGTTCTTGAGAATAGTGATGAACTCTTAGTACAATGGCTGTGCTGGACAGTCCAGACACTGTGAAAAGAAAGGAATAAAACTAAATCTGCATTAAGGACAACGAACATCGCACCCTCAGAAATAAACCAAAAATTCTATTGCAAATAATTTGGAGTGATTTAGTTAATTTGATGAAGAATCACATCAACAAGATATATTTTTTGACGAAGAAGGAAATATTTTCTGAGGATATACCTATACGTAACTAGGCAATTGAAGGAAGCTTCTATATTTGTTAGGAAGAACATAACCCTCTATAGTAATAATGATGAAGATGATGTTAAGCTATTACCTAGTGACTAATACAATATTAATAATGATGGTGTGCGATGGTGTTAATGATAATGTTAATAATAACAATTCTGAATAGGGCCCCTGCCCGTGAGCGGTGGTGGCATTTGTAAAAAAAAATATAGTTCTAGGGTGACAGGACTAGGAACCCTGCCCCTATTCTTTTTTTGCTTGAATAAAACTCCTGGACCAGCATCGGAAACTTATGAGCCTAGAAACACGATCTTCTGGAGAGGTCTGGGAGAACGATTTTAGAGGCCAAATGGAAGCAAGATGGTAGTTCCACTGAAAGGGTGAAAACCCTACCTGAGAGAATATAACTCAGACTAGTCATCTGGAAATCATTGCGCCGAGAAAGAGTTTTTAAGAGTGCTCCAGGATCAAGAGTTTCGATCGAAAAGGAAAGATGCTGGTTCAACTGACAGGGCGAAAGTCCGACCTCGCAGATAGAGTAGAATATATATATAATATATATATATATATATATATAAGAGCAGCAGCATAGCAAGAAGAAGCAAAGAGCAGAGCAGTATACAGGTAGAGGCAGCAGCAAAGAAAAAAAAATATATATATCCATACATATATATATATATATATATATATATATATATATATATATATATATATATATTATATATATTTATATAGTATATAGTATAGTTATATATATATATATATATATATAACATATATATAAAGATATATATAATATATATATATTATATATGAGTTTAATTTGAATTAGAGTTGAAATAAAAATTCTTTTATCTATATATGAGTCGAATTCGAGGAAAAGACCTCGTCAGACTCTGCCTGTTCCTCTTCCGTGATTCAATTCATTAATTACCTTAATAAATGATTGATCGAATGACTGTCATAATGAAAATTCTCAAATCTTCTTCTTCCTTTTTTCCATCTGCAAATCGACACGGTAATTTTTTCAATTATCTCATCAATCTATCGATCTTCACCATATAAAAAAAAAAAAAAAAGACCAGTTTCCTGCATTTGGTAATTGTCTACTTTTAAATTTCATTTCCGTTATATATATATATATATATAATA
>JABUQX010013058.1:0-7500 GCA_015478945.1 Trachelipus rathkii | reverse complement strand
TATCTTTTTGGTTGTGTCATGTGCTTATGATATTCATGTATCTTAACAATACTGTTGCTCGATTTTCATTGTTTTCCAAGTTAAAGAAAGAAATCTTTAATTAGAAAACTAATTTTAATGGAAGAGTAGTAATAAGAATTAAATAAACAATTTTGATTGATGAACGAATAATAAGAAAGTAGAATAAGGCAACCGGACAGGGAAGCAGTGTCAAAAAATATATATTAGTAGACCTTTTGCAATTTCATAGATTAAATTATATTATTTTGGATGTGCAGGATCGATTGCTTGACTAATTAGAGAAGTTTAAAAGAAAAATAATTATATGGATATGTAAAGTTATAGCTGGTCTTCCCCCCCCCCTAAAAAATGAAAAAATAAAGTATCTACTATTTTTTTTAAGTGGTCTTGAGAGGATGACAATGAAAAGAAATTTACAAAGAGAAGATTCTATAAAAGCGCAATTTGTTTATATTTCGCGGTTGTTTTAAAGAAAAAGAAAATCAATTTTCTATTGTTGAAATATCGCTTAAATATTTAATGGATTTTCGAGAGAATGAGATCTACTCAGCTTTGGAACTCACAATGACAAACAAAATCCAGAAAATTGATTAATGTAAAAAAAGCGCTCGCGTAATGTTATAAATACAACTAGATCATACTATATAGCTTCACAATGGAGCGACATTAAAAGCCTATCATTACGAGAATCATAGCTAAAAAATACTGCGCGTGAATATGATGTCTACGTGACGCTATCGCTATTTAGAACAGCTGGTTCTCCAAAGTGGCGCGGACGCGTACCCCGAGGCGGTACTCGAAGGTGCATACTTGGGGGTACGCCAAAGAAGCAGCGCTCATGATCATCTTCGATGTGTATTCATGTGAGTGTGCAGGTTCTCTCTAATGCTTACGCCGTTGTCTCTTTATTATATATTATTTTATAATATTATGTGCATATTGTTATATACTTTTCAATTATAGTATATTATATTATTATTCAATTAAATTATATTATATTTTTTTTTTTTTTTGCCTATAGGGTACAACTATATTATTTCGTCTTAGGGGAACGCGATCAAAAAAGTTTGGAGGACCACTGGTTATAGGAAGATGGCTACTGAAACCTGAAATGACAGTCTTTATTACCTAGAAGTTAAAAATTCCCTTCTCTACCTCTTAAAAACGTTTTTCGATGAAATTTTGCAACACTCGTTAAAGTCTTAAAAAGTTACCGCTTAGCTCATCTTTCATTTTTTAAAAAAAATTCATATTTGATCTCAGCGAAATTTTTAATTAAATTGATTCTAAATTAAAATGATTGACTACACATTTCGAAAAAGGCATTTGCAGAGAGGCGCAAAAATTTACATCAAATTTAAAAAAAGATTTTTAAATTTTATTAAATAATTTTAAAAAAATATTTAAATACGCATATGGAAACTACAAAACTTAAAATTTGAAAAAAAAAAATAATTTTTGTGCAACAAATTTAACAATTATATAGATATATATATATTATATATATAGTTATATATATATATATATAATATATATATATATTATATATATATCATATATATATATATATATATATATATATATATATAATCAATAATAATAATATATAAATAATAATAATAATAATAATAATAATAATAATAATAATAATAATAATAATAATAATAATAATAATAATAATAATAATAATAATAATAATAATAATAATAATAATTATAATAATAATAATAATAATAATTAAATAATGAAACTTTTAGATTGAATCAAAATAATTTAATTGTAATCAGCTTAAGTTTTTTAACATTTAACAAACATCAAAAATTAAATCAAAAACACAAAACTGAAAGAATATTGCCAAACAAAGAAGATGAAAAATTGAAAAAATGTTTACGGCAATTGCCAGCAGTCTACTATTTTGTGCTAAAAATTTAAAAGCTCCTAAAAGTACATTTTATGTTAAAATCTTTGCAGTTTTTAAATTATATATATATATATACAGGGTGATTCAAAATTATGGTAAAAATTTTTGGTAACTGATAAGAAATGCTAAAATGAAGCTAAAAGTTCCTATAAAGGTATGACGTAATGTGCTTAGTTTTCCGTCTGGCTGTCTGTATGTGTTTTTTACTAAATATCTTGTATATATGAAACCAAGTAAGTTACAAACTCTAAATTTAAAAATGGCGAACGTTAAAAGTATTTGAGGAACGAATAACTTATTCGGAATAAGAGAAGTAAATAAACATATTATTATTGTATTATAGGTTTAATTTTGTACAACATAAACATACTGTTTCTAAAGCACCTACAAATGATATCAAAAGACTAAAGATGATGTTGAAAATGACCTCCATTGTTCCCAATACACGCGTCCAGGCGTCTTCTCATCGATTGTCGGACCATTTCAAATATTCCAGGAGTCTGTTTGATCGTTTCAATTCCGTTCATAATCCTTAATCGTATAGGTTTTCAATCGACGATTGGAGAAGAGTATATTAAGGTCTTTAAATGTCCCAAAGGTTAATAATCCAAATATTTCAGGTCTGGTGACCTTGCTGGCCACGGAACTGGGCCACCTCAACCTATCCATTAATTGGGAAAGGTCTCATTTAGGTGTTCACGAACTGCAGCACTAAAGTGTGCAGGAGCCCATTCATGCATAAGCCACATGTTTTGGTGCAACTGAAGAGGCACATCATCAAACAAGGTACGGAGTTCATGTTTCAAAAAGTTTAAATAGATTATGCCATTAAGCCTGTAGGAAGCTCCGAACATAAGTACATTGATCATGCTAAAAAAATTTCCTGCCAAATGCTTTACTGAAAAAAACTTGATGTTGTGAACGATTCTGTTTTGGATGTCATGAGGATTCTCGTTGCCCAATGTGTTCGTTATGCAACCGTTAACTGATAGCAGTTCTTGTTAAAGTGAGTCCTCGTCGCGTAAATAAAAACCCTCGTTAAAAAGTCTCTGGGTCATACCATTTTGTTCAAAACCAATCTGACAAATAACAACACGCAGGGCATAGTCACGTGGGGGGGGGCGCAAAAATTTTTAAGGGGATTTTTGCCACCGATGGACGTATGTACGGGGTGTAACTTTGCTCGCTGTACAACCTCCAAATACTAGATTGGCTTCGAATTAAACTGTCAGTGACAATTCTCGCTGCTCTCCAGGCATGCTCAGAAAATGTTAATTAAGAACAATTCTTCTAATCAACAGCCCTAGTAGATCGGGGCCTGCCCTTCGTTAGTGTACTCCTTTTGACTGCAAATTACCGCTGTTTCAGACAGGCCGTTAATTTGAATAGCTGACAAAAAAGCTTGCGCTTGGACAAATTCGCGTTGGATATTTCTTTTTTGGTACAAAATCTGTGCTCCAGAACTATTGCCAGCGTGCCATCCAGACATTAGATGCCATGTCAAGCTAGCTTCAGGCATGATGCACGTTCGGTAATTACATTCCGTATTCAATAACGAAAGAAACATGTAAGAGACACACACAGTCAAGACTTACAATTTTGTTAATGCCCGTAACACAAACAGACCAGTCATTTATTGTTGCTTAACCTGCTATAGCTAGTTGGTTCCGTTTGCGCACAATGTTGCTGACAATGGTTTACGGGAAGGAGTAGCTTTTGTGGAAGAGTGGTTATTATTTAAATGAAATGTTTTAATTACTAAAATACGTTGTCCCTTAATAATAGTCATAATTTATTAAATGTTGGACCATTTGATTCTGCGTACACCAATAGGTGTTTTTTGGTTCCTTAATATTTTACCTAAGTCATCCGCTTTCATGGAATGTCGTCTCAAATACTTTAACGCCGCCATTTTTAAATTTATAGCAAATTTGATACTTCTTTTTCTCGTCATTAGCACTACACACAACAGTACTCATCCCAAATATAGGGTGTGTAACCTACTTTGGTTTCGTAGATACCAAATATTTAGTAAAAAAAACACATACCAGACAGCCAGGACGGAAAACTACAGTACATTACGTCATACCTTTATAGGAAATTTTACCTTTATTTTTGCATTTCTTATCAGTTTCCAAAAATTTTTGTCGCAGAGGGTTTGAATCACCCTGTATATATATACGTAATATATATTATATATATATATATATATAATATATATATATATATATATCATTATATATATAATATATATATACTATACTATATCATCATATCAATATATATATATAATATCTACTATATATATTAGAACACAGAAGAATTCGTAACAAGAAAATGCCGAATGAATTCAATCGTTCTTTAATACTGGAATGAACATTAAATAAGCGGAAGCTGCGGCAATGAATCGAAATCCCCAAATAGTTAAGGAAAAAACCGTGAAGAAGATCTTCAATTTTTGAGTAAATGCCCTTCTTCAACTTTTATTCTCACTGCATTGTCTTTTTTTACTCCATTATTATTCCTCCTCTTTTCTGCTTAAAAGCCTTCCACAAAAATTAGTTTTAAAAATTACCAAGGGGAAAAATTAATCTAGTTATCTTTAATACCATGGGTTAAAAATGTGTATTTTAATTACCATAACATGGTTAAAATCATAAGACTGCCGACGTATTATAAAAGTTGAGCAAGCGCAAGAGCAGAGAGGAGACGACGAGAGACGAGAGAGAGGAGAGAAGAGGAGAGAGAGAGAGAGACGGATTCTACATCTCACAAGTCACTTCTTTTTAATAAATTATGCTAAAGTCTCTTCCCTTTTTAAAAATATATGTAAGACTATTCATTTATTAAAAGCCCTTATTATTATTTTAACGTAAGACATAATAATTACTATGCCCATTAAAATAATGCCTATTTTAATACTCATATTGTTATCCAATTCTATGAGATTATATAATTATTATTACTAACAACTTCAATTGTTTCTCTCTCTCTCTCTCTCTCTCTCTCTCTCTCTCTCTCTCTCTCTCTCTCTCTCTATATATATATATATATATATATATATATATATATATATATATACTATATATATATATATATATATATATATATATATATATATATATATATACTATACTATACTATATATAGTATATATCAATGCATATACAATTATTATTCCTGGCAATGTTACTACTATTGTTTCTCCTGCTCTCTCTCTCACTATATATATATATATATATATATATATATATATATATATGTGTAGATCTTATAATATATATAAATATATTACGAGATATATATATAATATATATATATATTGATATATATATATACCTTCATATATATAGATATAAGATATATATATATATATATTATATATTTCTCCTGCATCTCTCTCTCACTATATATAATTATATATATATATATGAGACGATCTTATAATTCTTATTACTTTCTAAACATCCTTAGATGCCTAATGCTGCAACACATGTAACTGCCTAGTGTCTTGAACCTGTAATTCAAGACTAAAAAGTAAGTCGTAATATATATTTAGTAACTTTTAAGTAATTTAATTTTTATAAATTTTATTATTATTATTATTATTATTATTATTATTATTATTATTATTATTATTATTATTATTATTATTATTATTATTATTATTATTATTATTATTATCTATTATTATTATTATTATTATTATTATTATTATTATTATTATTATTATTATTATTATTATTATTATTATTATTATTATTATTATTATTACAGATTTTGCTTGGTAATGTAAGGTAATGTTAGGTGTTGCTATGCTAACATCTGATGGTAAGTTAAAACTTTGTTATGCCAGTATTTATTTGTAGTTCAATATGTTAGTTCGGTTATGATATGATAAATTAAGTTTTTTTTTTAATTAACATTGTTATGTTATAGATATGGTAGAAAAGTTAATTTAGGTTAAGCTTTGGGGAATAATGTTAATTACTTTACCGCTATAAAGCAGTGAACTTTGTTAATGTTATCAGTTTATTCGTACGTAAGGTATGTTAGGTATGTTATTATACGTTATGTTCTTAGTTCATGTAGTGTTATGTTATCATTATCGATGTTACATTCTTAGTTCAGGTAATGTTATGTTAGCTTTATCGATGATAAAACTATGTTATGTTAGCAATTATTCTTTGATTTGTATGATAGATAGATTAGGTTCTGATAACTTTTTATTAGCTTTTGTTATAGATGTGTTAGATAAAAGAGTTTACGTTAAGTTTTGGTGAATGATGTTAGGTACTTTACCGCTATTAAGCTGTGAACTTTGTTAATAACAGTTTATTCGTACGTAAGGTATGTTATGATACGTAATGGTCTTAGTTCAGGTAATGATATGTTAGCTTTATTAATGTTATGTACTTAGTTCAGCTTTATCGATGTTAAAACTTTGTTATGCTAGCATTTGTTCGTAGTTCAATTTGCTAGATAGGTCAGATTATGATAAATTTTTATTAGGTTTTGTTATAAATGTGTTAGAAAAGGGGGTTTAGGTTACCTACTTTACCGTTGATAAGCAGGAAACTTTGTTAATGTTAGCAGTTTATTTGTAAGTAAGGTATGTTAGGGATGTTATGATACGCAATGGTCTTAGTTCAAGTATTGATAAGTTAGCCTTACTGATATTAAAACTTTGTTTATGTTGATATCTGCTGATAAGCTAAAAACTTTGCTACGTTAGCATTTGTTCGTAGTTCAATATGTTAGTAAGGTTATGATATGGTAAATATTTTTGTTAAGTTTTGTTACATATTACCATGGTAATGTTAAATTGTCATTGATATGCTATAGATGTGATAGAAAAGTATGGATTAGGTTACGTTTTGTAATGTAATAATTATTCCTTTACCTATATTAATCAGTGAACTTTGTTAATATTGGCAGTTTATTCTTACATGTAGTATGCCAGGTATGTTATGATACTCTATGTTCTTAGTTCAGGTAACGTTATTTTAGTTTTATTGATGTTAAAACTTTATGTTAGCATTTTTTCGTTAATCAGTATGATAGATAGTTTAGGTTATAAGATAGATTGTTAGGTATTGTTAAATATTATTATGTTAATGTTATAAATATAGAAAAAGATTGAAGGATTTAGTAAAAACATAAAATGTTTTTAATAAATTTATGTTATATTCATACAAAGAACATTTTTTATATCATGTTTATCCAAAAAACTTATTTTTATGTAAAGGAATAAAAGATTTAGTAAAACCATAAAATGTTTTAATACATTTTGTTATGTTCATACAAAGACCTTATTTTTAATGTTATTTTATACAAAGAACTTATTTTATGCAAAATGTCGCCAAAATAGGGCTTAAAGCAGTAAGGCAGTAGAGCATGGCATGGTGGAAGGGGATCGGGGGATTGGGTATGGTGTTTGCGCTACTGCTTTACTGCTTTAGGGTCAATAAAGTACATATTTTTAATAAAAAGTAATTTTTTTTAGAAAAAACAAAGTTTTAAAAATTTTTTAATAAAATAAATAAAATTATAGAGAT
>JABUQX010013056.1:0-10274 GCA_015478945.1 Trachelipus rathkii | reverse complement strand
CTAAGCTTCGTTAACCTAATTCCGGTTAACCTAAGTCGCTAACCTAATATAGTTAACCTAGTTCCGTAAACCTAGTTAGGTAAACCTAAGTTCCGTTAACCTAAGATTTCGTTAACCTAAGTTCCGTTAACCTTAGGTCCGTTAACCTAAGTTAAGTTAACCTAAGTTTCGTTAACCTAAGTTAAGTTAACCTGAGTTCGTTAACCTAAGTTCCTGCTTAACCAAGTTCCGTTAACTAAGTTCCAACCAGATTCCGTTAACTAAGTTCCGTTAACCAAGTTAGTAACCTAAGTGAAGTTAAGCTAAGTTAAGTTAACCTAAATATAAGTTAACCTAAGGTCCGTTAACCTAAGTTCCGTTAACCTAAGTTCCGTTAATTTTAGTTCCGTTAACCCAAGTTTCGTTAACCTAAGTTCCGTTAACCTAAGTTCCGTTAACCTAAGTTCCGTAAAACCTAAGTTCCGTTAACTAGTTCCGTGTAACTAATTCCGTTAACCTAAGTCGTAACCAAGGTCGTTAAACCTAAAGTCCGTTAAACCTAAGTTCCGTTAACCTATGTTCCGTTAGCCTGAGTTCCGTTAACCTAAGTTCCGTTAACCTAAGGTCCGTTAACCTAATAAAAGTTAACCTAAGTTCCGTTAAACTAAGTTAAGTTAACCTAAGTTCCGTTAACCTAAGTTCCGTTAACCTAAGTTCCGTTAACCTAAGTTCCGTTAACCTAAGTTCCGTTAACCTAAGTTCCGTTAACCTAAGTTCCTTAACCAAAGTTCCGTTAAAGTAAGTTCCGTTAACCTAATTTAAGTTAACCTAAGTTCCGAACCTAAGTTCCGTTACCCAAGTTCCGTTAACCTAAGTCGTTAACCTAAGTTCCGTTAACGTAAGTTCCGTTAACCTAAGTTCCGTTAACAAAAGTTCCGTTAACCTAAGTTCGGTTAACCTAAGTTCCGTTAAACCTAAGTTCGTAACCTAAGTTCGTAACCTAAGTTCCGTTAAACCTAAATAGTTAACCTAAGTTCCGTTAACCTAAGTTCCTTAATCTAATTCCTTAACCTAAGTTCCCGTTACCTAAGCTTAAAACCTAAGTTCGTTAACCTAAGTTCCGTAACCTAAGTTCCGTTAACCTAAGTTCCGTTAACCTAAGTTCCGTTAACCTAAGTTCCGTTAACCCAAGTTCCGTTAACTTAAGTTCCGTAACCTAAGTTCCGTTAACCGAAGTTCCGTTAACCTAAGTTCCAACTAAGTTCCGTTAACCTTAGTTCCGTTAACCTAAGTTAAGTTACCTTAAGTTCCGTTAACCTAAGTTCGGTTAACCTAAGTTCCGTACCTAAGTTCCGTTAACCTAAGTTCTGTTAACCTAAGGTTCCGCTTAACCTAAGTTCGTTAACCTAAGTCCGTTTACCTTAAGTTCCTTAACCTAAGTTCCGTTAACCTAAGTTGCGTTAACCTAAGTCCGTTAACTAATTCCGTTAACCTAACTTCCGTTAACCCAAGTTCCGTTAACCTAAGTTCGTTAACCTAAGTTCCGTTAACCTAACTTCCGTTAACCTAAGGTTCCGTTAAAAATATTTCGTTAGGAAGTTATCTTTAAGCCAAGTTCCGTTAACGTAAGTCCGTTACCCAAGTTCCGTTAACCTAAGTTCCGTTAAAACCTAAGTTCCGTTAATCTAAGTTCCGTTAACCTAAGTTCCGTTAACCTAAGTTTCGTTAACCTAAGTTCCGTTAAACCTAAGTTCCCTTAACCTAAGTTCCGTTAACCTAAGTTCGGTTAACCTAAGTTCTGTTAACCTAAGTTCCGTAACCTAAGTTCCGTTAACCTAAGTTCGGTTAACCTAAGTTCCGTTAACCTGTTCGTCAAACCTAAGTTCGCTTAACCTAAGTTCCGTTACCTAAGCTTCCGTTAACCTAAGTTCCGTTAACCTAAGTTCCGTTTACCTAAGTTCCGTTAACCTTCCGTTAAACCTAAGTCCTTAACCTAAGTTCCGTAACCTTAAGTTCCGTTAACCTAAGTTCGTTAACCTAGTTCCGCTTAACCTTAAGTTCCGTTAAACCAAAGATTCTTAACCTAAGTTCTTTTAACGTAAGTTTCCGTTACAAGTTCCGTTATATGTCTTTGTGTTCATCATATTCATCAAACCTAAGTTTTGTTTGCCTTGCTTCCGTTAAACTAAGTTGCGTTAACCTAAGTTCCGCTTAAACCTAAGTTCCGTTAACCTAAGTTCGGTTAACCTAAGTTCTTAAACCCAAGTTCGTTAACCTAAGTTCCGTAACCTAAGTTCCGTTAACCTATTCCGTTAACCTAAGTTTCGTTAACCTAAGTTCCGTTAACCTAAGTTCTTTAACCTAAGTTCCGTTAACTTAAGGTCCGTTAACCTAAGTTCCGTTAACCTAAGTTCCGTTAACCTTAATTCCTTAACCTAAGTTCCGTTAACCTAAGTTCCGTGAACCTAAGTTCCGTACCTAAGTTCCGTTAAACCTAGTTAACTTAACCTAAGTTCGTTAACCTTAAGGTTCGTTAACTAACGTTCCGTTAACCTAATTTCCGTTAACCTAAGTTTCGTTAACCTAAGTTCTGTTAACCTAAGTTCCGTTAACCTAAGTTCCGTTAACCTAAGTTCCTTTAACCCAAGTTCCGTTAACCTAAGTTCCGTTAACCGAAGTTCCGTTAACCTAAGTTCCGTTAACATAAGTTCCGTTAACCTAAGTCCCTACCTTAAGTTCCGTTAACCTTAAGTTCCGGTTAACCTAAGTTCCGTTAAACTAAGTTCCGTTAACCTAAGTCCCGTTAACCAGTTCCGTTTACCTAAGTTCCGTTAACCTAAGTTAAGTTAACGCTATAGTTCCGTAACCTTAAGTTCCGTTAACTGAAGTCGTTAACCTAAGTTCGTTTAACCTAAGTTAAACCTATTCGTTAACCTAATTCCGTAAACCTAAGTGTCGTTAACCAGTTCGTTAACTAAGTTTCGAAACGCTAAGTTCTGTTAACCTAAGGCTCCGTTAACCTAAGTCGTTAACCTAAGTTCCATTAACCTAAGTTCCGTTAACAAAAGTTGTTAACCTAAGTTCCGTTAAACCTAAGTTCTGTAACCAAGTTCCGTTAACTAGTCGTTAACCTAAGTTCCGTTTACCTAGTTAACTTAACCTAAGTTCCGTTAACCTAAGTGCGGTTAACCTTAGTTCCGTTAACCTAAGTCCGTTAACCTAAGTTCCGTTAACCTAAGTGTTGTTAACCTAAGTTCCGTTAAACTAAGTTCCGTTAACCTAAGTTCCGTAACCTTAGTTCCGTTAACCTAAGTTCCGTTAACCTAAGTCCCGTTAACCTAAGTTCCCTTAACCTAAGTTCCGTTAACTTAAGTTCCGTTAACCTAAGCCGTTAACTAAGTTACACTTAACCTAAGTTCCGTAACCTAAGTTCCGTAACCTAGTTCCGTTAACCTAAGTTCCGTAACCTAAGTTCCGTTAACCTAAGTTCCGTTAACCTAAGTTCCGTTAACCTAAGTTCCGTTAACCTAAGTTCCGTTAACCTAAGTTCGGTTAACCTAAGTTCCGTTAACCCGGAAGTTCCTTAACCTACGTTCTTTATCCTAAGTTCCGTTAACCTAAAGTTCCGTTAACCTAAGTTCCGTAACCTAAGTTAACTTAACCTAAGTTCCGTTACCTAAGTTCCGTTAACCTTAGTTAAGTTAACCTAAGTTTTAAGTTAAAATAAGTTCGTTAAACCTAAGTTCCGAACCTAAGATTGCCGTTACCTACGTTCCTTTAACCTAAGTTCCGTTAACCTAAGTTTCCCGTTAACCTAAGTTCCGTTAACTTAAGTTCGTTAACCTAAGTTCCGTTACCTAAGTTTCGTTAACCTAAGTTCCGTTTACCTAAGTTCCGTTAACTAAGTTCTGTTAGACCTAAGTTCGTTAACCTAAGTTCCTTACCTTTAAGTTCCTTAACCTAAGTTTCGTTAACCTAGTTCCGTTAACCTAAGTTCGGTTAACCTAAGTTCCGTTAACCTAAGTCGTTAACCTAATTCCGTTAACCTAATTGCGTTAACCTAAGTTCCGTTAACCTAAGTTCCGTTAACCTAATTCCGTTAACCTAAGTTCGTTAAACTGAATGCCGTTACCTAAGTTCCGTTAAAACCCTAAGTTCGGTTAACCTAAGTTCCGTTAACCTAAGTTCGGTTAACCTAAGTTAAACTAAGTTCCGTTAACCTAAGTTCGTTAACCTAAGTTCCGTTAACCCAAGTTCCGTAACCTAAAGTTCCGTTAACCTAAGTTCTGTTAACCTAAGTCCGTTAACCTAACTTTCCGTTAACCTAAGTCTTAACTAGTTCCGTGTAACCTAAGTTCCGTTAACCTAAGTTCCGTAACCTAAGTTCCGTTAACCTAATTTCCGTTAACCTAAGTTCCGTTTAACCTAAGTTCCGTTAACCTAAGTTCCGTTGAAACCTAAGTTCCGTTCAACCTAAGCTAACTAACCTAAGTTCCGCGAACCCTAAGTTCGCGCTTAACCTAATTCCGTTAACCTAAGTTCCGTTAACTAAGTTCCGTTAAAACCTAAGTTCTGATTAACCTAAGTTCGGTACCTAAGTTCCGTCAACCTAAGTTCCGTAACCTAAGGTCCGTTAACCTAGTTGCGTTAACCTAAGTTCCGTTAACTTAAGTTCGTTAAACTACGTTCCTTTAACCTAATTTCCGTTAACCTAAGTTCGTTAACCTAAAGGCTTCCGTAACCTAAGTTAAGTTAACCTGAGTTCCGTTAACCTAAGTTCCGTAACCTAAGTTCCGTTAACCCAAAGTTCCGTTAAAGTAAGTTCCGTTAACCTAAGTTCCTTTAACCTAAGTTCCGTAACCTAAGTTCCGTTAACTAAGTTCCGTTTACCTAAGTTCCGTTAACCTAATATAAGTTAACCTAAGTTCCGTAAACCTAAGTTAACCTAAGTTTCGTTAACCTAAGTTCCGTTAACCTTAATTAAGTTACCCAAGTTCCGTTAACCTAAGTTCCGTTCAACCTAAGTTCCGTTAACCTAAGTTAAGTTGAACCTAAGTTCCGTTAACCTAGTGTTGTTAACCTAAGATTCGTAAACCTAATATAAGTTTAACCTAAGTTCCGTTTAACCTAAGTTCCGGTACCTAAGTTCCGTTAACCTTAAGTTCCGTTAACCTAACTTCCGTTAACCTAAGTTCCGTTACCCTAAGTTTAAGTTAAACTAAGTTAAGTTAACCTAAGTTCCCTTAACCTAAGTTCCGTAAACCTAAGTTCCGTAAACTAAGTTAAGTTAACCTAAGGTTCCGTTAACCTAAGTTAAGTTAACCTAAGTTTCGTTAACCTAAGTTAAGTAAACCTAAGTTCCGTTAACTAAGTAAGGTTAACCTAAGTTCCGTTAACCTAAGTTAAGTTAACCGAAGTTCCGTTAACCTAAGTTCCGTTAACCCAAGTCCGTTAACCTAAGGTTCCGTTAACTAAGTTCGTTACCAAGTTCGTTAACCTAAAGTTCCTTACCTAAGTTCCGTTAACTAAGTTCCGTTAACTAAGATAAGTTAACCTAAGTTCCGTTAACCTAAGTTCCGTTAACCTAAGTTAAGTTAACCTAAGTTAAGTTAACCTAAGTTAAGTTAACCTAAGTTAAGTTAACCTAAGTTCCTTTAACCTAAGTTCCGTTAACCTACGTTCCTTAAACCATAAGTTCCGTTAACCTAAGTTCCGTTAACCCCTAAGTTCCGTTAACCTAGGTTAAGTTAACCTAAGTTCCGTTAACCTAAGTTAAGTTAACCTAAGTTCCGTTAACGTAAGTAAGTTAACCAAGTTAAGTGAACCTAAGTTAGGTTAACCTAAGTTAAGATAACCTAAGTTCCTTTAACCAAAGTTCCGTTAACCTAAGTTCCGTTAACCTAAGTTAAGTTAACCTAAGTTCCGTTAACCTAAGTTAAGTTAACCTAAGTTAAGTTAACCTAAGTTAAGTTAACTTAATGCCAATAACGTAAGTACATAACTTTGTCATTTATGTTTTGGTTTTTTTTTTTTAGGTTTTTATTTTTCCGTTAACCTACGTTCCTTTAAAATAAGTTAAGTTAACCTAAGTTCCGTTAACCTAAGTGTCCCGTTAACTAGTTTAAGTTAACCTAAGTTCCGTTAACCTAAGTTCCGTTAACCAAAGTTCCGTTAACCTAAGTTCCATTAACCTAAGTTCCGTTAACCTAAGTTAAGTTAACCTAAGTTAACCTAAGTCCCGTAACCTAAGTTCCGTTAAACTCGCAATGTTAGTTAACCTAAGTCCGTTAACTAGTTAAGTTAAACCTAAGTCCATTAACTAAGTTAAGTTAACCTATGTTCCGTTAACCTAAGTTCCGTTAACCTAAGTTCCGTTAACCTAAAGTTCCGTTAACCCCAAGTTTCGTTAACCTAAGTTCCGTTACCTAAGTTCCGTTACCTAAAGGCTCCGTTAACCTAAGTTCCGTTAACCTAATATAAGTTAACCTAAGTTCCCTTAACCTAAGTTCCGTTAACCTAAGTTCCGTTAACCTAATATAAGTTAACCTAAGTTCCGTTAACCTAAGTTAAGTTAACCTAAGTTCCGTTAACCTAAGTTCCGTTAAACTAAGTTACGTTAACCTAAGTTCCGTTAACCTACGTTCCTTTAACCTAAGTTAAGTTAACCTAAGTTCCGTTATCCTACGTTCCTTTAACCTAAGTTCCGTTAACCTAAGTTCCGTTAACCTAAGTTCCGTTAACCTAAGTTAAGTTAACCTAAGTTCCGTTAACCTAAGTTCCGTTAACCTAAGTTAAGTTAAAATAAGTTCCGTTAACCTAAGGTCCGTTAACCTAAGTTAAGTTAACCTAAGTTAAGTTAACCTAAGTTAGTTAACCTAAGTTAAGATAACCTAAGTTCCTTTAACCTAAGTTCCGTTAACCTAAGTTCCGATAACCTAATATAAGTTAACAAGTTCCGTTAACCTAAGTTCCGTTAACCTAAGTTCCGTTAACCTAAGTTAAGTTAACCTAAGTTCCGTTAACCTAAGTGTTGTTAACCTAAGTTCCGTTAACCTAATATAAGTTAACCTAAGTTCTGTTAACCTAAGTTCCGGTAACCTAAGTTCCGTTAACCTAAGTTCCGTTAACCTAACTTCCGTTAACCTAAGTTCCGTTACCCTAAGTTAAGTTAACCTAAGTTCCGTTAAACCTAAGTTCCTTTACCTAAGTTCCGTTAACCTAAGTAAGTTAACCTAAGTTCCATTAACCTAAGTTAAGTTAACCTAAGTTAAGTTAACCTAAGTTCCGTAACCTAAGTTCCGTTAACCCAAGTTTAAGTTAACCTAAGTTAAGTTAACCTAAGTTCCGTTAACCTAAGTTAAGTTAACCTAAGCTCCGTTAACCTAAGTTCCGTTAAGCGTGAGAGTGTTAAGTTACCTAAGTTAAGATAACCTAAGTTCCTTTAACCTCATAAGTTCCGTTAACCTAAGTTCCGTTAACCCAAGTTCGTTAACCTAAGTTCCGTTAACCTAGTTCCGTTAACCTAAGTGTTGTTAACCTAAGTTCGTTAACCTATAGTAAGTTAACTAAGTTCCGTTAACCTAAGTTCCGGTAACCTAAGTTCCGTTAACCTAAGTTCCGTAACCTAAGTTAACCTAGATTCCGTTAACCTAAGTTCCGGGATAACCTAAGTTAAGTTAACCTTAAGTTAAGTTTATTACCAAGTTCCGATTAATAACCATAAGTTCCGTTAATCACTTATATAAGTTACCTAAGTTCCGTTAACCTAAGTTTAAGTAACTAGTTCCGTTAACCTAAGTCCTAACTCTGGGATTCATAAGTTATTTGATACAGTGAATTTATATTCGATAGTTATTATAAAAAGGTAATTGGGAAAAAAAGAAGTATAAATCGTTAGAAATAACTCTAAGTTTGTATGAATATATATAAAAATAGAAATATAACATCGATTGTAGTTAGTATTATTCAATTATGAATACTTGCACTGCCTGCCTGCCTGCCTGCCTGCCTGCCTGCTACTGCCTGCCCGCCTGCCTGCTTGCCTGCCCTGCCTGCCTGCTGCCTGCTTGCTACCTGCCTTGCCTGCCTGCCTGCCTTGCCTGCCTGCCTGCCTGCACTGAGCCTGCCCTGTTCAGCCTGCCTTCCTGCCTGCTGTCCTGCCTGTACCTGCCTGCCTGCCTGCCTTGCTGCCTGGGCCTGCTGCCTAACTGCCTAACTGCCTGCCCTGCCCTTCCTGACGTGCCTTACATGCCTGGCATGCTCTGAACCTGCTGCCTGCCTGCCTGGCTGCCTGGCTGCCTGGCTGCCTGACCTGCCTGCCTGCCCCCTGCCCGCCTGTCTGCTTGCCTGTCTGGCCTGCCTGCCTGACCTTGCTCTAACCTGTACCTGCCTGCTGCTCTAGCCTGCCGGCCTTGCCTGCCTGCATCTGCCATGTCCTGCCTGCCTGCCTGCCTGCCTGCACGCTTGCATGCTGTGCGATGCCGCCTGCCTGCTGAGCCTGGCTGCCTGCCTGACCTGCCTTCTCTTTATCCCTGCCTGCCCTGTGCTTTCCTGCGCTGCCTTCTTTCCTGCTCTTGCCCTGCTGCCTGCCTGCCTGCCTGCCTGCCTGCCTGCCTGTGCCTGCTCTGGCCCTGCCGCTGCCTGCCCTGCCTGCCTACTGCTTGCCAACGCCTGCCTGCCTGCCGAGTGGAACGACGCGTCACTGCTGGCCAGTTGCGCGCATTGGTGGCGGCCTGGACGACTGCCTGCGCTGCCCTGCCTGCCTGCCTGCCCTGGCAACTGCCCGTGGCCATGCCTGCCGCCTGCCTGCCCTGGCCTGCCTGCGAATAACAATATTCTTATATATGTTTGGGACATTTTCGCATGTCCATTTTTACGAAAGATTTTAACGGAGGCGATGCAGCATTGCAGAGTTTGACAGCTCTGAGATCATAAGTTATGTATACAGTGAATTGTATATTCGATAGATATTATAGAAAGGTAAATGGGAAAAAAGAAGTAAAATCGTGAAATAAACCCTTTGTATTGAACTTAAATAGTAAATATTACATCGATACTGTGAGTTATTTCAAAGGAGACCTGCCTGCCTGCCAGGTGCTGCCTGCCTGGCTGCCTGCCTGCCTGCCTGCCTGCCTGCCTGCCTGCCTGCCTGCCTGCCTGCCTGCCTGCCTGCCTGCCTGCCTGCCTGCCTTCTTGCCTGCCTGCCTTCTTTCCTGCCTGCCTTCTTTCCTGCCTGCCTGCCTGCCTGCCTGCCTGCCTGCCTTCCTTCCTGCCTGCCCTGCCTGCCTGCCTGCCTTGCTGCCTGCCTGCCTGCCTGTGCTCTGCCTGCCTGCCTGCCTGCGGGAATAACCAATATTATTCTTATAGTATTTTCTTGGGACATTTTCCATGGTCCATTTACGAATAGAATTTTAACGAGGCATGCAAATGCAGACTTTGAACTCTGAGAATTCATAAGTTATGTGACTACAGTGGCGAATTTAACCCTATTGATAGATATTATTAAAAAGGTAATTGGGAAAAAAAGAAAGTAAAATCGGGAAAGAACAACTTTGTTATGAGACTAAAATAGAATTAAATGTATACCACACTCGATCATGTTAGTATTTCAAGAAAACTGCCGCGCTGTCTGCCTGCTGCCTGCCTGCCTGCCTGACGCTCAGCCTGCCTGCTGCTGCCTGCCGTACCTGCCTCGGCCTACGAACTGCCTCGAGACCTTGCCTTCCTGACTGCCTACACTTTCCTGCCTGCCTGCTGCTTGCCTGCCTGCCTGGCTGGCCTGCCTGCCTCCACTGCCTGCCTGCCTGCGCCTGCCTGCCTGCCTGCCCTCCTGCCTGCGCCTGCCTGCCTACTGCCTGCCTGCCTGCCTGCCATTCGCCTGAATTGCCTGCCTGCATTTCAGCACGCCTGCTGCCTGCTTGGCCTGTCTGCCTGTCCTGGCTCTGCCTGCGACATATACAATAATTCTCCAGTACACTATTTTGTCAAGAAACATTTTCCCCAGTCGTCGCCATTTTTACCGAGACTAGATCTGTTAACGGAGGGCACTGCCACATGCAGATTGGGATACTCTGAGATTCATAAGTTATGTGATACAGTGAATTTATATTTTCGATAGCTATTATAAAAAAGGTAATTGGGAAAGAAGAAGTTATAAAACGTTAGAATTAAACACTTTGTAAGAAGACTTAGAATAGTACTCAGTCATAACACGATATGTAGTTATTTCAATGACTGCCTGCCTGCCTACAGTTAAGTTAACCTAAGTTCCGTTCCCCTAAGTTCCGTTAACCCAA
>JABUQX010013055.1:37500-47500 GCA_015478945.1 Trachelipus rathkii | reverse complement strand
CCATTTTTCATATTCCCCATTGCCATCTCCAACTCTTCCATTGTTATCGCACCCTCATCCACGTTTATTCGGAGCTGTTCCTCTCTGCGTTCCGGAAGGTTCTCTTCTCCTTCCTCCTGATTATATAACTCTGAAAAGTACTCTCCCCACCTGTCGCTGATCTCATCAGGGTCCACTCTCAGCCTACCCGCCTTATCCTTTACTGAGTGTGCAACAGTCGACTCCTGTCCTCGTAGGTTTTTTGCCATGTTATATATTAATTTCTTAGTTCCACCCATATCCTGTCTCAGTTGTTCACCGATCCTCTCCCACGCTTGCTCCATCGCTCTCCTTTTTATGGTCTCAGCCTCATTTCTATATACCACATATTCCGCTCTTGTCTCAGGGGATCTTCTTTTCATCCACGCTCTAAACTTTTTATTTTTTTCCTTTACTGCACGTGCAACTTCATCTGTCCACCACGCAGTCTTTTTCTTTCTGGAACCCGTTCTTTTTACCCCCAGCGTATCTCTCGCACATGTTATCATTTTTTCTTTAAAATACTCCCACTCTCCTTCTACATCTACAACATTCTCTTCTTCCTCTGGTATAATATCACGGACTCTTTCTACAAAAACCCTTTTCACTTCATCCTCCTTTAATCTCTCCACTGCTATCCTCTCTCTCGTTACCATCTTCGTTGGTAACGGGGTTTTGAGATTTAATATCCCCACCACCAAACGATGGTCCGAATCAAGCGACACTGATGGTATACTTTTCACGTCTCTTACCACCTTCCTGTTGTTAATTAGTATAAGGTCAATCATTGACTTATCCGTGTAATCCTCAACAATACTATTCCACCTGTACCAGGTCCATTTATGCGAGTCCCTATGCGCAAAGTATGTACATCACTGCCAACCTATTGCTTACCGCAAAATCCAACAACCTCTCCCCCTCCGCGTTTCTTTCTCCTATTCCAAACGCCCCCATTGCTATCTCGGTACCTATTCTCTCCCTTCCTATGTGCGCATTCAAGTCCCCCATGACAATTTTCACTTCAGTATTCATTCCGTCATACACATTTTGCAACTGTTCATAAAAAACATTCTTTTCTTCCTGTGGTCTTCCTTGGTGTGGTGCATAAACTTGTATTATGCCCACACGTCTCCTTTTCAGCCTCAGTGCTATAGCAATTATTCTTTCATTTTTGAAAACTATGTCCTCTACTCTATCTGCCAAATCCGGGGTCAGGAACAATGCCACCCCATACTTTCTCTCCTCATCTCTCCCTTTGTATATCAGTTGGTAATCATCATGTATTCTCCTCCTCCCCTCACCCTTCATCCTCGTCTCGCAGACACCAAGAACATCCAGTGTCCTCTCCTTCATCATACCCACAACCTCCTCCTCCTTTCCCTCCATTGTACTAGCATTAATAGTTCCTATACGGAACTTATCCTTGTGTAGTCGAGTTCGTAGTCCATTTTCATGCCTGGTCAACAACCGAAAAGATCCGTCCTGGTTCCGAGGCATCACAAGCGCGTCTTGAGCCACAACAATCCACCGCCGGCTGGCTAGGCCTGTCGCGGCTTCTTTTTCTGGACTGGTATTTAGTCTCTTCCCGGACATGTATAGCCCCCCAATTGGTTTACAGAGCTCTCTCCACAGTCTCCAGGCACATGTCCAGTCAAATTAAGCCACAGCACCACTACAAAGGTAACCAGCCATCTATCATGGTAGAGGAGCTCCGATGATCGCCGTAGAATATATAATAATATATATATAATATTATATATATATTATATATGTATATAATTAATATATTATATATATATATATAGTATATATATATATAATATATATAATACATATAATCTATCTATATATATATATATATTATATAATTTATATATATATATATATATATATATATATATATATATATATATATATATATAATATATATATATATATTATATATATATATATGTGTGTGTGTGTGTGTGTTTGTGTGTTTGTGTGTGTGCTTGTGTGTACGTGTATATGTTTATGTATGTATGTATGATTTGTTATGAGTTTTTTCCATTTCTTTTTTTTTATTTTTTCCTTATATTTTCTGTAAATTATTATTATTTTTTAATTCCAGTAACAGAATTACTTTAATAACTAATCATTAATATGTCTAACTAAAAGATATGTCACAGAAGGGTTATTAATATATTAATAAAATTTGCTAATATATTAATATATTAATATATTAAAGAATTGCTGGAGTAGGTTTTCCACGTGCGGATATATCCTATAAATGCAATATCCTTTACTGCAAATTTCACAATTATTATTATTTTTTTTTGAAAGTGATTAAACTCAAAAATAAAATGATGAAACTCAAAATAAAATGATTAAACTATATATAGATAGTAATGATAGATATATTTTGGAGTTATTATTGAGCATAATATAAATATATTTATATATTACATATAGTAGTATATATTTATATATATATATATATTTATATATATATATATATATATATATTATATATATATATAGTATATATATATATATATAATGTATTAAATATATATATAATAATATATAATATATTATATATATATATATTTATTATATATATATAATGATATTATACTATATATATATATATATTATATATAGTATAATATATATATATAAGTATGATATATTATTATATAATATATAATATATATATAATATATAATATATTATAATATAGTATATATATACTATATATATATATATAGTATGATATTTATATATATATATATATATATATATATATATATTATATATATATATATATATATAAATATATATATATATAATAAACATAATATATATATATATATATATATATATATTATATAGTATATATATTTATATAATATATATAATATATATATATATATATATATATATATTATTATATATATTATATATATATATAGTATATATATATATATATATATATATATATATAGCTATTAATCTAACGATTTACCTCTGTAGTTTGCTACTTGACTCTGCTTTTATTTCGGTAAGTAAGTATTTATTTTTAAGAGTATGAATAAATTGTCAATAAAAATATGAGTTTATTTTTCAGTACTGATATAATTTGACCAAGGGTTGGGTTTTGTGTTAATTGGTTTAATTACACTTTATAACATTTAATTAGCAATCCGTTACAATATTGTAGGAGGTATATTAGCTTTGTTGCTTACGAGAGAGCCTACCTCAATTATTCTTCCCCCAATGCTTGGGGAAGGAATTGTTTTGGTAGGTTTCCCACTTGCAGATATTTTTTATCCACAAAAAATATGGCTCATGCATTTAAAAGTTTCTAAAATTTGTCATTTTGTCATCATAACTGTCGTAATTATTTATATATCACAAATTATATCATGTTATTATAATTACCATAATTGTAATATAATTAATGTTACAAACTAATATTAAAATTATGCTACTGCGCTCCCATACATCTATAATTAATCTTGTAATTCTAATTCTAATATTTTAATTCAGTTTATTAACATTATTCCAATACTGGAAATTTCAGTAAATTAATTCCATCTTAACATTGTAATTGTCATAATTTTATTATGCAATTATTGATATTTTATGAAATTTTAATATAACATGTGGTTGAAAGGTTCCATTAGTATACCTATATTCAGAATTATATTTATACCTATATTACGCCCGGTAGCTCATCATAGAACAAGCCCAGAAAAAGTATTTAATATCTGGATTCGGTGTACGATGGAAATTGGGAGTCCAATGATTAGTGTTTTATTTTTGCAAATTTCTATTTGTTTTTTTACACTTTAGTATAAGTTTAAATTAAACAAGATCAATGGCGAAATTATAATTTTTTTTTTTTATTTTTTTTTTTTTTTTTCTTCCTTATTATTATTATATTATGAAAAGTTTTCACAGCCTTTTTTTGAAACATTTGCTATGAAAATCTGAAATTCAATTTTCTATTTAAATTTTGTCAAATTAAACCTTTGTTATGATAAATTTTCTATTTATACTTTAAAAATAAAAAACATTCTTATATTAAAGTACCGTTTCCTTTCTTTGTTTTACATTCGGCCACAACAATTCTGGAGAAAGCCACCCTTTCCCCTTTTACTAAACCCACACATCCTTGAGTATGCTTAGTTTCTTATATACTATCTTCCCTTTTGGTGGAAACAATATTGGGAAAAAAACCCTATTAAATAGTATTAAAAGGGAAACAAAAAAAAAGTCAAAGAATAAGGTAAAAACAAAAAAATAAGTTGTTAGACATAATTTCAAAAAAAAAAGTTTTGTCCGTTGAAAAAAAAAAAAAAAAAAAAAAAAAAAAAAAAAATAAAAAAAAAAAAAAAAATATAAAAAAAAAAAAAAAAAAAAAAAAAAAAAAAAAATTAAAAAAAAAAAAATAACCGGTTTCGTAGGCATGTCGGTCGTTGGGTCGGCGTTTCGGAAACTCCTGAGGCGACACCTAAAGAGTAAATCAAAATACAGAATGTATCATCGTATCAAAAGACACAGTGTGAACCGATAATTAAAACCTTCTTATTAACGTCTTTAACAGCCGAAACCAATTTTTTCAAAAATAAAAAAAATTAAATGAGAGAGGGAAATTTTCAACGGTGCATCTTGGCACCTATTTACCCTTGTTATAAATGTTTTCTCCTCACACGCGCTTCCTTTCAAATAACTCTTCGATAATATATGAATAGATTACATCATTTATACTAAACACATACTTTTTTTTTAAAAAAAAAAACGAAATAATAAAAAAAATAAAATCATTTAACCATTTGCTAAAGATTTGGGTCTTTGAATTTGCTCAGGAAAGCGAGGAGGAACCCGTAATAAAGTAATGAGGAGGGATGAAAGAAGAAAAGAAGGAAAAAGCTCGGAATTATTTCTCAAAAGAGTTAAATCATTTCATAACATAATAGAAGTAAATAATGTGATAATAGGTCTTCCATGAAGTACTGGAAAAAATAAAAGTAAAAAGCCTCCTTAAACAAATCGAAATAAAGTGGTATTTGATGTCCAGACATAGGAGAGGACGATAGAAAAGGTGGTAAAGCAAAGACTTACGATAAATGGTGAGAACAAAGCAAACCCAAGAAGACAAAGAGAAAGTATAATATTTTCCGAATGACATTACATAGTGCTCGGAACTATCTATAAATTGGGTACTTCAAATCCTGAGAAAAGTCGAAAACAGGAAAACAGCGATTTTGTACTGAAATTATGGATCTTTCCTAATAATCCAAGAGAAGAGGGAAAACCGCTAAGTGAGAAAATGCTTTTCATGTAAAATGTGCTGTGTTTTGAGTCCGGAGAAAGGAAATTCCTCGACTTTTCCTATATATTCCCCCTGTTATAAAAGGTGATGCGAAGATCTTCACACCCAGCTCAAAACTGTGATGAAGATTTAGAAGCTCTGTCTGCTTTTGCTTCCTTACTGTGAAACCTGATAATTAATTCCTTACTAAGACTCCTTACTTGATCTTCTTTCTATTTACAGTGATATCCATCTATCTATTCGCGTCTTTTTGCCTCTTATAAGTCGATGTTATCTCGTTTTATTCTTTACTATTCCTCTCTGTTACAGTATTGACTTTATCTGGATAATTCTATTACATTCTTCCATCGAACACGTAGTCTTATACCTTCTGAATCCTCTGATTATGTTATTCGGAGAACCCACCTCTTACCTTTATTCTAGTACATGCTGATTTTTTGTGTGGACCAACACTCCTCTTCTCCTACATTAACTCTGAGAATGGATCTTCCTCTTGGGACTGGATCATAATTAAATATGTTAGTTGTATTCATTCGTTTATTTGTTTCCGAGGAACACATTTTATCGTCGCCGGAGGACCTTGGTCTACGAAAGTCTCCTGTTTCACAACTTATTTATGTACGAAAGCTGAAAGTCGAAAAAAAATTACTCTATCGAAGTAAAGGATATTCCTAGTGAGAGATTATTATCCATATTCAAATAAAAAAATTATAAGTACAAAGAAAAAAAGGCGTTAAGATTAATTGAAGAATTGTGATATATTTAGATGAATACTTCGTGTTCTAACTTAGCTCTTATTGACACATTATTAATCTTTTGGTTGTCATAATTGAAAAATCTACTCTCTAATGTGAGAAAGATGTCCATTCAATTTCGTACACTTATATAGATTTTATTTTATTCTCTCAATACTTATATATATAGGAAACTTAATAATTGACTAATCTTTTTCATTTTCTTTAATTTTATTAAATAATAGAGGGAAGTTAATATAAATTTAATTATAAATAAAATCTTCTACTATAATAAAACATATAAATATATAGTCATTAGTGTTTACTCTTTATAATATTAGAGGAAATTTTATGTTCTACCATGCGTGTTACTTTAGATTGACAATTGACTTCTGCATTTGATAATTATATTTTTAAATTTTCTTCTCTTATCTAAGGAAGAAAACTAAAGTCACTAATGCTTCAAATCAGTCCGGAATTTACTGGATTTGGGTAAATTAGCTCAAAATAATGTTTTTGTTCAGCAGAAGACTATCAATATACATATACATTTATAGTAATGTAGGTATTTTGTACTCTCTCTTATCTTTTATACGTTCAGTATCAATCTTCAAATATCTCTGCGTGTAAACTAACACTCTGAATGATAATTGATTGAATACTCTTAGAAAAGATTAGAATACATTCCACTATTAAATAGTATAGTATTTCTGTTTATTACGATTTTCTCTGCATTTGCGCATAGACTAAAATATGTGTGTTATGATATGGACATTATCATAAAGTAATTTAAAATTAATCTATATTAAAAGGATTAATATATTTAAGCTTTAATTTATCGTGATGTATATTTTCTTTATTTTACGCGTTTCTTTAAATTATTATCATTTTATATTATTATTTAATATTAATTAATACTATTAAATCAAGATAATATTATAAATTATTTATAAAATAAACTTATAAAAGTATCTGTCAGCACCATGGTGTTGTTTTTTATACATCTCTGATGAAGCTACTCATACTCTCTACCTGATAGTTATTTAAGAAAGAATCTCTCTAATTTAAGTTTGTACCATGAGTAAGATGCTCCACCGCTCCCACCCAAATTTCTCTATGTTGAAGAGTCGTCTGATACTTTATATATAAAAGAGTAGTTTTAATGACATATTAACTGTTGGTCTCTTAGTGAATTATACCTAAGTGTATGCCAACATATAATATATTATAATTAAAATTAAATTGTGGTTATGATGCAATATTAGCTGCTATTTCTAATCAATTATATGTGGCATTTCTAGAGTACGTGATTGTAGCCATCTTGATTTATTTGTAAGGATAAATTAGTTTTTAGGAATGCTTTAAGGTTTATTATAAATGAAAGATAAGCCACAGGATTTATTAGAATATATGTCGGTACATATAGATTCAGTATCTAATTATATTTTATTTAATTGTTTGCGATTATTATAACTTAAAAAATAAACAAAGTTGGATAAATAAGACAATATAATATATTTTTATAAGGTTAACAATATTTTGTATTTATTTATCCTATTTAGTTATAATGGGAGATTAAAGAATTATTTAGTTACCCTTTATTTTTGAGAGTTTGGTACATCACGAGATAAATCTTTGGGGCGATACAGAGATAAGTTAATTCTCCTAAACTTTCTGTGTTGAATTAATAATGTAGTGAGAACTAGCAGTTTGTTAATGATATCTCTTAATTTAAGTGAGACTCGACAGAACTCGCAACTTGCATTTCAACGATACTTCCTTGATCTCTTGGAAGCAGAGCACCGACATACTAGGGTTTTGATCGTCAAACAAGGTGAGAATGCAGATTAGAGGATCTGATATAACTGCCCTAATCTGCCCTCTGCTGGTGTCAACCCATAGTCCAGGTCTTACTACATATTGTAGAGAGAGCGTCAACTTATCCTTTCAGCTTTGGCGCGTTTAACTTGGTGGTATAGAGTGACAACCAATCTTTGGTACCAACCAAGTACTTGGTAAGTGTTCGGCTTCTCCCTCTGTAGACGGTTTGGTACCGTCGCTAGCGGTACCAAATTCCATCTAGCAGTTTGATAAGGTGCTCCGTGGCAACACTCTGAACTAAAACTAGGCGACGGTACCAACCGTCTCAAATGGAACCAAACTTCCGACCAACAAGATTGGTATACTTGGTTAGTACGAGTTAGCCACCCCGGTCCAATCTGTTGCGTACCGATTTGACAACCAATCTTTGGTTGGTACCCGAAGTTTGGTTCTCCGTTTTGATCACAGACTCGCTTGGTACCGTCGTAGAACTCGCAATTGTAATATTGTGAACTGAGTGTTCCGTCGCCCGTGACAAAACTTGCGTCTGGTGAGCTCGAAAGAGCAACAAGCGCGCGTATTCTTTGGTTTAGCGGGAGGGTACGGAATAAGAGGTAATTTAGCTAGTCGCCGACTCTGGTAAGCCAGATGTCTCGAGATAGCAGCGCGCGCCTACGCCTTCTCAGTTCTAACGGACTAACTCCAACAAAGACTCGGTGTTCCGCTCTCTTTGCTCACAGACAGGGTACAACCAAGTTAGAACGCCAGCTGAAAAAAGTTAGACCTTATCAGATAGGTAACGTGTAGTTACTACAGTTCTAGCAGGTGAACGCGCGCCCAGATTAGTGAGAGTGATACTTGCTCCTCTTTATTACTTTCCGCGTGTGTGTTTGTGAAGTTTAGGAGAAGATTTTCCGGGGTACCGCCCCATGGTTTGTAGTCAAACCTGGCCTTTTATGAATATGTTTTTTTTTTTTATCCCTCGATTTATGTAATATAACCTATGAAAACGCTTACTCTGATAACGTTGTCCATTATTCGACATATTCCTGAAGCATACCATTTTGATGTTAAGTTTTCCATTTCTGCAATCGATTAAATTATCACTTTGAGATGGATATAAAGTCCGTTGTCTTTAATAATTAATTTATATGAACCCTATGCATCACTATCGTTAACGACTAAGTTATCTTTTAAAGTTTTAGTTAAACTTTTATACTACAAAAATATATATAAATAAAATAATAAAATTATTATTAAAACTTAATATTAATTTAATCAAAATAATTAATCTATATTGATATCTTTTGACATCTTTGTACTATTCGTATATCATTATGCTTTATAAGCACTATTCTAGTATATATATATTAACTACGGGTTCTTACTGAAACAGGAGACGAAATCCTCACTCTATAACATCGGTAATTATTCTTAAAGCTTGTATTAATGTCTTAACTCATAAATACAAATATACATTATGTATACCTTATGATGTATATATAGTATTCACAATTACTTTAACTAAGAATATTTAAAATTAAAAAAGATACTAACTAAAATCAGGATGAAATGCTCATAGTATTCGTCAATTTAATACCCATCCCGATACAGTATTCTTATACATTCATAGCGACGCAATGCATCTTACACTTTCTAACACAAAACTAATTATGATGATACTCTTAGTAACCGAAAAGTTAAGCAGTTTTTAAGATCAAGGCCAGGCAGAAGATGAAGATAGGGCATGCTATGGGCTCCAAATGAGCAGTCGATGTGAAAGGCCCCTCTTTCCATCTTAGGCTTCTAGTTGATAATGCCAAATCACGAAATAAATTATATAAATTAAAATAAAATTGATAATAAAAGAATATATTTAAATAAGTTATATTTATATATTGTAATAAAGTAAATTGTATTATCATTAGCAATAATTGATTATTAATTTACTATTCACATTAACCTATAATAATATAATATTATTATATTGAATTAAACTTAGGAATATATAAAAATAAATAAGATATAAAATATATAATTATTAATAACTAAACTTTAAAATTACGATACGACTATCTAAACTTAGGGAATGGTAATAGACTATATC
>JABUQX010013055.1:10000-32500 GCA_015478945.1 Trachelipus rathkii | reverse complement strand
TGAGGTATTGAGGTGAATGGAGGGTAATGGGTAAGTGAGAAGTTGCAAGAATGGTAAATCTGCGAGGTATAGATGAAATACTAGTGAAATGAATCAAGAGCGGAGGCGAGATGGTGATTGATTGGATTTGGAAGTTGTGTAATAAAGCGTTTATGGAGGGTATAGTTCCAAGGGATTGGAGGAGAGCGGTAATAGTACCCTTGTATTGTGGTAGTTAGGGTAGGTGTGGTAACGAGATTTTTTTTAGTCTCATAATTTATTTTTTTTATTTTTTTTAGGGGTGCTTCTAGAACGTCCACCAACACGGAATTACATGGGAGTTCAGTGAAAGTTTTATTTGATTGTGAATTAATTTAATTAGATTTCATTAATTTATTACATAGTATTATTATATTATTTATTCATATATTATTATTATTATTATATGAGATATGTTTATTTATTATATTCATATATTTCTAGTTAAAAGTTTTTAGCGAAAAAGAGGACAATAGACTTTTTTTATATAAGTTTCGAACTTTTTTTTGATTTCTTTTAAAAGCGTCAAGAACGAAAGTTGACGCTTCACTTTTTCTACGACATACGTGTGACAGGTTTAATTATAACATTATTTACTATTATTATTGATTATTATTATTAATCATTATTTATTATTTTCATATATAATTTTTTTATTTGTTTATTTATTAATTAATTTTATGATTGATTGAATGGGTTAATGTTTTTTTTAGTTTGAGTCTGGATTCGCTTGGTGAAGCTCTTATTCTGAAGTTCTTTTGTTCTTCAAAGGTGATGTACGAGGGTTCAGTGGCTGATTCTTTTATTCTGTTGAGGTAAGTGTGAATGTTTTTGTTGATTGTTGATTGATTTTTTTTGATGAATGCTGGACTTGGTTGTAAAATGTTGTTTTTTCTTTTAGTCTGAATTAGTGGATTGGTGTGTTGCTGTGTGAGATTCCGGTGGGTAAAGAAGCAGAGAAAAAAAAAACTTTGGTCAGAACTCACACTCAGGGTAAGCACCCCTGCAGTGGTGGGTGTTAATTTTTTTTTATATGTTTTTTTCAATTTACCTTATTTAATTTGAATCATTATAATTATTAGTTATTAAAGGCATTTTTTTTCTGTTATTTAATTTATGAAATCCATTTATAATTTAATTCTCCCATTTTTTAAATAGTCATTATTTAATTCATATTATTAATTATTATTATTATTTATTATTTCATTATTATTTTTATTACTATCCTTATTATATATTATTATTAATTAAATTTTATTATATATTATTATTATTATTATTATTATTTTTTATTTACTATCCATAATATATTTTTGAAATCCCTTTTATTATTATTATTATTATTATTATTATTATTATTATTATCTCTATATTATTATTATTAATTTATTATTATTATTATTATTATTATTATTATTACTACGGTGAATTACTTATTAATTTACTTATTATTATTAATGTACTAATTATTATTATTATTTTATTATTATTACTACTCATCACTTGTTATAAATATAAAATATTATTAATTAATATTATGAAATATCATATTATCGTTTACCTTTGTTTTTCTTTCTAAAATGCGATGTTTTTATTACTCCGCAGTTTTTTTTTTGGAGCTGGTCTTGCAGACTTTCAAATCTTCTGGAATAATACAGAATTGATATAAAAGGGGAAAGAAAAGATAATTGGAATATTTTTTTTTGAACTAAGAAAAGAAAAGCTTAAAGTAGAATAGAGCGAGTTAGAATTACCAGTAAAGGAAACCCGGAAATGATAGAAAGAGGATTCTTTGAGATTTGTATGGAAAGGAGAATTTAGAAGGCGTATTGTTGGAAACTGAGGATACACAAGTAGAACTTGATTGAATAGAGAAGGAGTATTATTGGAGAACTGAGAATTGTAGGAAAATTAAGGAATATTTGGAGAATTGCACGAATTATTTTTTTTCTAGTATTAAGAATATCTATTTTAGGCTTAAGGTTGAAGATATTAATGAATATCTGCAGTATTCATTAATATCTGATAAAAATAGGGGTTCACTTTGCGTACTTAAGGGGTGCGGAAATGTTCCCTGTGGTAGTGGCTTGTGAGTCAGGGTATTAGGAGCGATTCGAGCTTGACGGGGAGTTTTGCGGTTTACCTGCCAATTTACCTTGTAGTATGCTGGTAGTCAGTATATTGTTCGAATGGTTAACGGGTATCGTTTAACGGAGTGCTTACACTAGCGGTTCACCTTGCCGTGGTGGTTTATTTTTTAAGTAAATTTTTGTGTTGTTATGTGTGTTTTTGAATTTGATCTTTTTTTTTCCTGAGATTTTTTGTGTTTATTTTATTATTAGTTGTTGTTTTGTTCTCAGGTTTTTTCTTTCCAGGACCCACGACTATTGATGATTTGGTTTGTGGCCTCAAAAGGCCACGACCATATTTCTGGCGCCCAACGTGGGGCGTCTGGACGGAAGACCAAGGGGACATAGACGATAGCAGGTAAGATGGCTACGCCTGAGGAAGTGAGATTGGGATTGGAAGTAGAGAGACTGAAAGAGGCATTAAGGAAGAAAGAAAAGGAGAATGAGGACTTAATTGATAGACTGAGAGAGATGGAAGAAGGAATGCAGGAGAGAGAAAAACAAATGGAAATGAGAATGGAAGCAAGAATGGATGATATACTGAATAAGAGGTTTGCAAAAGAGATTGGAACGAAAGGGACGCGAAAGAGAGTAACCTCTACTCCGAAGATAGTAGATTTACAGAAGGGAGAGAGCGATTTGGAAGAGGAAAAGATTGTAAGTGATGTGGATGAGAAGGATATGGATAAAGAGAAAATGAAAGAAGATAAAAATAGAAAGAAGAAGGAGAAGGAGAAAGAAGAAAAGAAAGAGAAGAAGGATCAGAAGAAGAAGAAGACGTCGAAGAATAGAAGACATGAAAGAAGAGTGATAGCAAAAGGTAAGAGTATAGATTCTTTATATAGTAGTGTGAATGAGGAACTGAATGAGATTTATGATGAGGGTACCACGTCGGAAGACTCGAGAGATGATGTTCAAGTTGCACGGAGTGTCCTTATTAGGGACATTCCGAAGATTAATAAATATAATGTGTATGGAACTAAGGATGTGTGTGAATTTTTTAGAGAGTATGAGAGTTATTGTAAAGAAAAATTTGATGAAAATAAGGTGTTTTGGGTTAAAGAGTTAGGTGAGTTTTTGGAAGGGAGAATGTTTGATTTTTACAAGGCTATTGTGAGTGTGGGTGAGCCGAAGTATGAAGTTGTAAAAGAAAGAATGTTGGAACAGGTTGAAAGAGTTAAGGGGGGTGTAAAGTATAGACGTGTGAATGACTTTGATAAGGCTAGGAGAGGAAAGAATGAAAGATTGGATAATTATGCGCATAGGTTGGAAACATTGGCTCGAGTGAAGTTTGGGGATGAGGGGATAAATGAAAACAAAATGTTGATGAAGAAATTTCTGGAGACGATCCCTGCTCCAGTGGCAGAGTTTATAAATGCGAGGCGTAAAGAGAAAATGAGGTGGAGTAGGGAACGATTGCAGTGGAGGGATGTATTAGAGATAGTAGAAGATCGTGAATTTGAAAAGAATGAAAGAGATAAAGAGGAGTATGAGAGGCATGATGTGTACAGTGGTAGGGGAATGAATGAAAGGGCTTCACCAGTGCCACAGTATAAGTCTTATAGGGATGCTCTTAGGGCCAATCCGTATGAAGTTATGGTAAAATTCTTAGAAGATTTCTATGGGGGTGAAAATGAAAGACAGGTGAATGCAGGAGGTACGAATGCGATGAGTGCAAGCAGAACACCAGTTGGTAATACGAACATGAGAGAGAATGTTGGGTACAATCAAGGGAATGTGAGAGAGAATATGAATCGGACATGGAACAGAGAGAATGCAGGGGGTATGGATGTGAAGTGTTTTAGGTGTGGTAAGATGGGACATTTGATTTCGGAATGTAGATGGGCAAATGGGGCGTGTTTTAGTTGTGGGCAAGTGGGCCATATGGCTATGAACTGCACAGACCCTCAAAGGGCCGGATGTAGGAGATGTGGAGGTACAGATCATTGGGTAAGAGATTGTCAGCAAGGTGTGAATGTAAGGAAGACTGTATGCGGGAATTGTGGGACTGAGGGTCATTTTTCGAGGATGTGCAGGTTCCCTAGAAATACCTGTACATTATGTGGGAAGGTAGGGCATGTGGCTGGTAGGTGTTGGGGAGTAAGACAACCTGGGATGACGCAAATGAATCAAAATGCAGTTCCTGGTAGTAGTGCGAATTTGGGTAATGGAATGTTGTTGGTAATGGTTCAGCTGTAGGTGGTACTAGAAATGTAAGTGTGAATGAAGCTAGTGGTATGAAGTAATCAGGTAAGGGAACTGGCCGGAAACGAGCAAGTGTAGCGGTTTTACAGCTGGTGATCCTTAAGTGTGAAAGGGGCTTGTGTTGCTGAGGGGAAGGGAATTGTATAGTGCGGAATGTATTTTCAGCTGGTCCGGTAGATGAAGTGGCATGATCTATTATAGGTTTATTGCGAGAGGTATTAGGAGTGAGGCTTTGATTGAAATACTGGGTGTAAGTGGTCAGGTATATGTCTTGTAGATAAAAGTGCGTATGATAGGATGAATATACGGGAAGATCAGAAAGAGTCTGGAAAAGGGAATATTAAAGGGAATTTAGTAATTAGTGGATGAACGGTACGTACACAATTAGGGAGAGAGTGTTAAAGATTCGGGGTATAAGGTACTGGGAGAGGGTGCATCTCTATGTTATTATAGTAAGAAATGAGAAGTATGATGTGTTGTTAGGTTATAAGTTTTTGAGTGTGAATGGGATAGTTATCCATCCGGATCGGATGATGATAGAGAAAAAGGTGAATAAAGAGGGGAGATGTCAGATGTATGTGAATAAGGTAGGGGATGTGAAAGTGAAATTGGTAAAAGGTGTGGAAGTGTTTGCTTGGAAGATATTCTTTAATGCGGATGTGTGGTAAGTGTAAAGGTAGGTTGGAATGCGAATGTAGGTGTGATGTCGTACCAGAATAGCATGTTCTGTCGATGGTTATGTGCGAAGTATAGAGTGGAACAAGGTTGGCACATGTACTTGAAATGGTTTATAGATATGGACAAATCGAGTATGTATGCAAAAGGTGCGTGCATGTGAAAAGAAGAAGAGAGTTGAGAGAATAAGGGGTTGGTGATGTGGTCTGGTATCTTGGTATTCTTTTCTCACTATAAGGGACCTCAAATGGATTAGAGAGTAGAACGGAGGGGAAAGAATTGGGCGAGAGAAGTGGTTTGAGAAATACGAGCGCGGTGAAGGTTTTGAATGAAGTAAGAGAGGAGAGAATGTCGAGGAACAAAAGAAATCACACACACACACGGAGGAAAAGTCCTAAGCAAAAGCGATGAGCAGAGTTTCTGTGGGAAGTCGGGCTTCAGTTGCGCTAGATTCCGAATTGCTGTTATCTGCGAAGAGATACCCCTTAACCTGGAGCGACCATAGGTCACATAAGAAGAATTCAGAGAAGATAGGCAGTTGTGAATAGAGACTTTCAGGTAACGAGGAATTCGGTGTTTTGGAAGACGCGTGTAGACGGTCCATGGAATATCGATTGTGCTGTAAAAGAATGGGCCTGATGGAGCCTACGGAATTGTGAGGTTAAGATGCCACGGCAATCTATCGTGAAGGTTTAATGAAAAGAACTGTGAAGATAGGTTTCCTATGTGGTGTAAGTGTCAGAGATGTTGTATTGTAGTATGTATTGGATTGAAAGTCTTTACGAAAATGTATCTGGTGCTGGAGTATATATCAGATGCCAGTGGAGAGAGGATAGTAAGGTATGGTGACTGCTTTTTCGTACTGCTAAGTGAGGCGGCAGGTATTCATATTCGGAATTTGAGCTTATGGTTAATGAGCCAATATTGCTGCCCAGCTTTTCAGGCCAGGGCTGATGAAATGTCGGTTAATGAACTGATTTTCCTAGTAAGAAATGGATCGGTGTTTTATAGATGATATATTAGTCATGACTGAGACTTTTCCCTGAGCATTTGAAGTTGGTGAATGATGTGTTGAAAAAGTGAGGTGTAAGGTATATGCGCCAGAAATGAAAGTTTGAGGAAAGTTGAATGGATTTGCGGACTGAGGTTGGAATTTTTAGGACACAAAGAGTATGGGCGATCTGGGTTAAAGAAGCGAGATAGCACGTATTGTGAGAGAGAGTTAGGGCGCACACTTCCGTAGAACCTAGCAAATGTATGTGAGAGCTGAGAAGGATTTGTAGTTTGGTAGAGTTTGTGGAGAGAAGTGTTAATTGAAAGATTGTTTGGCTGTGATGGAAAACCTTCATCGGTACTGGAAATGGACTCGGTAAGAAAGAAAGAGTAAACGGGATTGTGAAATGGAAATGGCAATCAAGAAATAGAATGAAGAGTGTATCGTACGCAAGGTATGAAAGACTGAAGGACCGCCCCGAAAGGGATGTAGAAGCTGGCTTGCGTTCCCATTACGAGTGAGGATGCTAAGCCACTAGAAGTGTATACGGATGCAAGTGGGGTATTTGTATGGGGGGGTTGTGATGCCAGAGCAGCGTGAATTGACGGGAAGTTGAAAGAAAAACGAGTGATTGCATAATGTTTCGAAAGACGTTTTAGAGAGAGAGCGAAAAGTACATTACCTACGATATGAAAGAGTAGTTGGCTGCACTTTGAGGTTCTCGTATGTGAAATCCGTTGCGTCCGTTTTTGTCGTGTATGTAAGTTGTGTGCGAAACAGGACCACCCCTTAGTGTATTGCAGAGATATGAGGACGTTGATAGTAAGGCTTTGCGAGAACTTTGGAAGATTTGAGTGATTTTGATTATGTGGTTTGAATATGTCCTGGGTGAAAGGAATGAGATTGCAGGACTCTGATGTCTAGACATGCCAGGGGTGATGAGAATGAGTGAAACGATGGTGATTGAATCCTGAGTATTATGAGCGCTAAGGGGATTAATAGAAAGGGAAAAGAAAAGTAGAGGTGAGGTGATCTCCTAATTTCGAAAGTGTGGTTGTATGCGGTTTACAGGATCTAGCCAAGGATGGGTTGGTTTTGAGAGTGCCTGAGAGTATAGAAGAATTGCGGAGGGAAGTTATGACTGAGGTGTGCAAGAAACCTGATCAGATAGGAGTTAAGAAGGTGCGACAGTATGTAAGAGAGTTAAAGACATGTGGTAATGGAGGTGTGATTTCCGTTGCAAGAGGTTTGTTTTGGTGTGTGAGTAAATTGTTAAAGGAGTTGTGGTGTGGCATCTTGGCGGGGAACGAGGTAATTTATGAGGAGTGAAGGTGAGTTGATACGAAATAGTGTAGGTGAGGCTGCAATTTAAGTTTGAGTGAAGGGTGCCATTATAATGGGTGAATAGCGATAAAAAGCAGGTATGATAGCGCAAGTATGTTTTAAGAGAGAGGTGCGAGTAGAAGATTGTGTAATTGTGGATGACGAGGCTGTGAAAATGATTTGTCCTGGGGAAATTGAAGAGGTAGTGTATTGCGAACATGGGATGAGTGGTAGAATGGCTGTGAAAGTGCAGGTAGATGGTAAGGTATATTGTGGGTTGATTGACACTGGGTCTCAGATTTCTTTGGTGAATGCGTCAGTGGTACGAGAGCTTGAGCAAATGACATGGCAGATACCTAGGAGGAGTACAAGTGTAAAGATAAAGGGGATTGGGGCAGGAGAAATTGTAGCTTGGGAAGAGGTTTTGTTAAAAATAGAGATAGGATGTTAAGAGAGAGTTGGAGGACATAGTTGTTGTGGCCCTTGATGAGAACTAATGCCGTATTGATTTTTGTTTTGGAATAGAATTTTTTACAGAATGATGGGTTGTCAGATAGATGTGGGAAAATGGAAAAGATTGGTTAAGGAGGCAATCGGGAAATAGTTAGAATAGGGATGTATGACATGACTAATTTCGTGGAAATGGTAACATTGTGTGGGTGATGAGAAGTTGTTGAGTATGGAGAGATACCTTTGAGTGATGCAAGAGGAATCGTCCTAATGGTCTGTGAGCTGAGAAAAATGTATTTTGGTCGTAATAAGGGATGGTGATGATAGTGGGACCGTAGTTGACCATAGAGCGATTTTAAGGTTATGCGAAAAAGTTTGTTGGTGTGTGAGAATTGGTGTAATTATATAGGAAAGTACGAGAGGGTAAGATTTTGGATGAAACCAGTGTTTTTCTGTGATTGGGGCAGTAGGGATGGCTTTAGTGGATTCATCGTAGATATGAACAATGGGAAAAGTTTAAATTGTGTGAATGTATGAAAGAGAGAGTGTTTTAACCCTTGGTTGCGAAAGATAGTGAAGGATGTGGCGACTACGCGAAGAGTGTCAAAAAGGAAAGTATCAGAGAATGCATGTGAAACCCCCTGTGTTACGAATGGATGTGAGTGAACCTTTTGGAGATTTAGTGAGGTGATTGAAACGAGGTGTTGCGCCGGTGACTGCATGTGGGTATGTAGGAATGGTAGTGATGGTAGATCATAAGAGTAAGTTTGCGTATGCTGTGCCTGTGAAGAATAAAACTAGTGCGAATGTAGCTAAGGTAGTGAGAGAGGTTTTGTTGCCAATGTGTGTATGTAAACCGAAGCGTATGTTGAGTGATAATGGACCAGAGTTTGTAGGGCAGGCGTTTGAGCAGATGTTGAGTGATTGGGGGATTGAACATGTGCGGACTACCCCGTATATGCCTAGTTCGAATGGTTTGGCTGAAAGAACTGTACGAACGTTGAGTGAGATGTTACGAATGATGAGTGAGCGAGAGAATGAATGGGATTATTGGATAGGAAAAGTGTTATGGGCATATAATATGACTGTACATAGGGCTACTGGTATGTCTCCATGTATGTATGTGATGAATTTTGAGAAGTTTGTTAAACCTAGGTTAGGATTGCCTGAAAGTGATAGGGATGTTTGGAGAAAAGGGAGTCTGAAGTTTGCAAGTTTTGAAGTAGGGGATAAGGTTTTGAAAGAGGTGATTGAAAAGGGCCGTTTGAATGTGAGTAAAATGAGAGAAAAGTTTGAAGGGCCTTTTGTCGTGAAAAGAGTGATGTCGAACGGAGTTAGTTATGTGCTTGAGAATGAGACAGATGGTAGAGTGAGTGAGTTTAGAGCGCATCAGATGCAGTTGAGACCGTGGAGGGAGCCACCTGGATATTTGAAGGCTCACCCAGTGTATAAGTTTTGGATGAATGACACTGAAATGGATGAGAATGTGGAAGGAGTAAATGATTTGTGGTTACAAGGGAAAGAATTGGTTTTAATAGAAAAACGTAGGAAGAAGAAACGTAAGAAAGAAAATAAAGTTGGTAAGGTTGACAGACTAAAAGGATTGTTTGATGAGGATGATGAGAGTGAGAATTATTTTTCAGGGTTTTGGTGGGATAATGGAAATGGTGTGCAGAGTTTGAATCAGACCTATACATTATGTAAGTTTCCGTTGGATGAGAGTGAAAGTGTGTTAGCAGGATTAAGAGATGTTAGGGATAGGAGTGTGAATATGAGGGTGGAAGATGCAAGTAAATTTTGCGTGGAATTGGATGAAGTGGTGAATGAAATAAAGGCGAATGCACGAGTAAGAGAGATTAATAAAGAAATTGCGAATATGTCTGAGAAGTTACTTAGATTTGAAGGTGTAAATGAAATAGTAGAAGTTGAAGATGTGGTTGTTGATGGGAATGAGAATGGTAATAGGGTCCAGGTAGAAGGTACAAGAACGGTACTGTATGAAGTAATAAAAAGAGTGGAAGGAGTAATGATAAAATTTATCTTCGAATGTTTTTTATTATTAAAAGTCAAATGAATGAAGTTAGTGGCGTTCAAATTATAAGACAAACTTAGGTGGGAGGGATGTAGTAATTTAGGTGTGGGATTTTTTTTTCGTCTCATAATTTATTTTTTTTGTTTTTTTTAGGTTTTGCTTCTAGAACGTCCACCAACAAGGAATACTTGGGAGTGCAGTGTTACAGTTTTATTTGATTGTGAATTAATTTAATTTAATTTCATTAATTTATTCCATAGTATTATTATATTATTTATTCATTATATTATTATTATTATATGAGATATGTTTATTTATTATATTCATATATTTCTAGTTAAAAGTTTTTAGCGAAAAAGAGGACAATAGACTTTTTATATAAGTTTCGAACTTTTTTTTGATTTTTAAAAGCGTCAAGAACGAAAGTTGACGCTTCACTTTTTCTACGATTTACGTGTAACAGGTAATTATAACATTATTTACTATTATTATTATTATTATTATTATCATTATTTATTATTTCTATATTATAATTTTTTATGGTTATTTATTATTAATTTTATGATTGATTGATGGGTTAATGTTTTTTAGTTTGAGTCTGGATTCTCTTGGTGAAGTTCTCGAAGTTCTGAAGTTCCTTTTTGTTCAGCGGCCGATGTACGAGGGTTCAGTGACTGATTCTTTTATTCTGTTGAGGTAAGTGTGAATGTTATTGTTTATTGTTGATTGATTTTTTTTGATGAATGCTGGACTTGGTTGTAAAATGTTGTTTTTTTCTTTTAGTCTGAATTAGTGGATTGGTGTGTTGCTGGGTGAGATTCGGCTTTTAAAGAACAGAGAAAAAAAACTGGGTCAACCACCCAGGTAAGCACCCTGCAGTGGTGGGGTTATATTTTTTATTATATTTTTTTTCATTTACTTATTTAATATTTTACAGTCAATTTGAAACATTGTTATAATTAAGTCATTTTTTTTTCTGTTATTTAATTTATCAAATTCATTTATAATCTAATTCATTTTTTAATGAATACTTTAATTTTAAAACATATTATATTATTATTATTATTATTATTATTATTATTATTATTATTATTATTATTATTATTATTATTATTATTATTATTATTATTATTATTATTATTATTATTATTATTGAACAAATTACGTAATACTTATTAAAATTTTATTATTTATCCTTATATTATTATTATATTATTATTAATTATGTAATTATTATCCTAATATTATTTTTATTATTATTATTAATTATATTATTATATTATTTATATGATTAAGAACTGATTTTTCAAAATTATTATTATTATTATTATTATTATTATTATTATTATTATTATTTACCTTATTATTATTATTGTAACAACTGCTAGTTTGTTATAATATATTTTTTTGTTTGATTTAACCCTCTATTATTATTATTACTCCGCAGTTTTTTTTTGGAGCTGGTCTTGCAGACTTTCAAATCTTCTGGAATAATACAGAATTGATATAAAAGGGGAAAGAAAAGATAATTGGAATATTTTTTTTGAAACTAAGAAAAGAAAAGCTTAAAGTAGAATAGAGCGAGTTAGAATTACCAGTAAAGGAAACCCGGAAATGATAGAAAGAGGATTCTTTGAGATTTGTATGGAAAGGAGAATTTAGAAGGCGTATTGTTGGAAACTGAGGATACACAAGTAGAACTTGATTGAATAGAGAAGGAGTATTATTGGAGAACTGAGAATTGTAGGAAAATTAAGGAATATTTGGAGAATTGCACGAATTATTTTTTTTCTAGTATTAAGAATATCTATTTTAGGATTAAGGTTGAAGATATTAATGAATATCTGCAGTATTCATTAATATCTGATAAAAATAACGGTTCACTTTGCCGTACTTAAGGGGGTTGCGATTTCCCTTGGTGTGTGGTGCAGGTATTGCGATTTCGGTGCGGGGGGGTTTGCGGTTACCATTTTACCTTGAGTGGTGGTAGTATATGTTTCGACAATCGGGTTACGGTTATCGGTTGACACGGGGTGCTTACGATCTAGCGGTTCACCTTGCCTGTGTTATTTTTAAAATAAATTTTTGTGTTGTTTGTGTGTTTTGAAGTTTGAATTTTTCTTTTTTCCTGAATTTTATTGTGTTTTATTTATAATTGTTTTAGTTTGTATCTCAGTTTTTTCTTCCAAGGACCCACGACTATTGAGATTTTTGTGGCCTCAAAACCACGACAGATATAAGGGTAAGGGAGAAAAGGGGAACTGTAGATTAAGAGAGAAATTATTGGTGGTTGTAAGGGGAAGTATATGCTGGTATTTGTCGAAAGGAGGTGGCGTCGAGGTGACTGAGGGGACTGTGGTGAAGATACAAGGAGCGTTTAAGGAGTGTAGAGGTATCTCTAGATCAATCAAATTTCGTGGTAACATTAAGAACAAATGATTGAGATAAATGAGGGAGTAAGAAGAATAAAATTGTATTGTAGGTTTTAGGGATTTGCAACAGGCGTTGGTAAGAGGTTATAGGGAAGCTCTATGGGCAGGTGTTAGTGATATATGTGTTGGTGGTAGGCTTCTGAGTGGAATCAAAAGTATGTAGACGATATGAAGCGATGTCGTACAATAAATTGGTGGTCTAATGTGATTGGGTGGTCAAGGATTATATAGGCGGATGTAGAGGACAGAGGGTTGTGTATACGTGTACTTGTTATATTCAAATTTGTGAGAGAGAGTGCGACAAAATTGGGAGGGCAGGAAAATGGTGTTAGATATGGTGGAGAATGGAGTTGAGTGGAGGTTGCCCTACCTATTATATGGCGGATGATTTTGTTTCTTGTGTGGCGAATCTGAAGAGTATTTGAGAGAGAATTATTGGAGAGATTTGGCAGGGTGGTGAGAGGAGGCCGGACTTGTCGTGAAGATAGAGTAGGTTATGGTTTGTGAAAGTGAGGACACTCTGCAGGGAAGTTATTTAGATGGATGAGCACGACTAGAACAAGTGTCTGAGTTTTAATCATCTAGGTATGCTTGACTGAAGAAGGGAACGGACCGATGCAACGAGTGATAGTAGGAAGATTGGTGAATAGGCAGGAAGGTGGCTGGGTGCAATTAAATCGTTGTGAATGCAAAGGGACTAAGTCTTGAGTGTGCAGGGTCTTACATGAGGGTATGTTTTCCTGTGTTATTGTAATGTGTAGTGAAGACTATGGTCTGCGAATAAGAAGTAATAGATCTAAAGTTCAATGTGTTCCAGACATGGAAATCTTAGGGGGTTGCTAGGTGTGAGAAGAATTGATGAGATAAGAAGGAATGAACGTATTAGAGAGTGGTGGTGTGAGAAGAAAGGGGAAAATGAGAGGAATAAATATGAAAGTAATGTGAATGGTTTGGTCATGTGGAAGGAGGGAATGATTATGTAGGTTTGGTTAAGCGTGATGTATATTGGGTGAGTGTGTGGGTTAACTCAGACGCGGCTGGAACCGAAGAAGAAAAGTGATTTGAGTCGGTGATACGCAATGTCTGAAGGAGAGAAAATGTGAGGTTTGGTCAGAGCGAAGAATAAAGGTGCATGAGTAGGAGATAGAATGCGGTGTTTTGTATGGGGGCATGTTGTGGCCCACCTGGGCCAGGGATGAACCCCTTACATTGACGATTTCCATAGTGAGGGTCCGTCGCGGTCCCAGATGCTTCATGGTGGATTTTCTGTCTGGCGAGCTCTCACTAAATTAATGGTACGAGAGGTGGGCGGTAAGGCTGGGCTTTCTTTTCGACGTTGTCATGTTCTCTCTACTGCTTTTTCTTTCGAGCTTGTACAGCAAACCTTACCTCCCAATCTGGGGCAAGGAGGTAGAAAGTAAAGAATAGATTATAGCCTATACACATTAAAAATAATTGCATTCCTTAATTTTCTTTCCCTCTGTTATTTCTCTATTATTTAGAAATTGTAATAAGAATAAAGTCTAAAAATTGAAATTATATAATATCATTAAAACATTAAAGAAATTTCCTTCACATTTTTATCCTTTGCTGGGTTTCTGACCCAAGAATATAATTTAATGATTGACTCACAGGCGGAGGCGGCGATTGGTCGTGCCAGGAAGGGGAGGTTGGTGGGTTATTGGGCATAGGTTGGGGGGGGTATCCGAGAAATGTAGGACGAGAAAATCAAGCCTTGGACCTTTAAATTTGTTGACTTCCTCCCAAAATTTGGACTCGACTGTTTTTAATTTGACCTTTCCTGATCTTATTTGACCGCCTTTAGTCAAACGTTAATTTAATTACTGAATCTTCTTGAGAGAAATCAAGAAAAATGTTCCTTCATTTCAAATAGAAGTCCTCGATCTCTTTTGATATTGAAAGTAGATTAGAAAATTTAGAGATTAAATATCTCACTTTAATCAAACTAGTTTATCTTTCCTTTTTTTTATATACTATTTTAAATTGTATATACAATAGCGGGAAGTATGGAAATACTTCACAACACTATCAGCACAACACGCTACACACAAAACGCACACACACACGCACATGACTACAACACAGCACAAAACAAACACATTACAAAACAACTAATATATAAGTATATATAGTTAGTTAATCACTATTATTGGTAGGTTACTAACGTATATATATATACTAATATATAAGCATAGTATAATACTAGAATAATTGTAGAAATATATATAAATATATATTATATATATATATATATATATATATATATATAATATATTATATTAATAAATATAATATTATATATATATATATATATGTATTTAAAGTCCAATTGATAAACTTTTTCCTAGGTGCTTTAAGAAATAAGCCAATCACCTCTTCCAAAACCCAGCTACACTTTTCTTTCCTCTCCATGCACGCCATGTACGCAACTCATCCCATCTTCCAAAACCTAAGCTACGCCACTCTCCAACTTTCAAAACTTTATCCATACGTTTGTCACTATTCTCCTCTCAAAAAAGGCTAGTTAAGCCAGCCTACCCTCCAATAAACGCCAAGTACGCCACCTATTTCCTTTCTAAATACGTAAAACACGCAACATTCTTTCCTGTTCATAAAACATCAAATACGCTCTCTCTCTGACCGTCTTATATAACGCCAAAACTACGGTTCCGTCATTCCCATCTTCCAAAACCTTTGTTATCCTTCTCCCGTTTTTACAAACAATTGTTCTTGTATTAATAAATAACATTAAACATCATCGGCCGATTTTTTTATACACATTTTTCCTTTTTTAGGAAGTTCTGCACACACAGTAAGTGAAGTCTTGTTACCTACTTACTGGTCCGCCAGTGTGAGCTCTACGCAGGATGCATTTCTTCGGAGGAAGGGTGGTTGGTGCTGAATCTTACACAGAACCAATATTTTCTGTTTTTAATTCATTTTTCGGTCCTTATAAGTTTCATGGTGCAGATAAATGTTTTTTTTTTTTTTTTTTTTTGTTATTTTACTTTTTTTTTCTATTTTTTCATATATTCGATTATTCGATAATACAGAAAATTTATAATGAAAATACAATATCAAAATATTGTAGAGTAAAAAAAAGGGTAATTATTAGAATAATATCGTACCTTTTACGAATCTAGTTTAGCAGCGCCCGAGGCACCGACGTCTCGGGATATTTTCTGAACTGCTAAAATATTTTCACGAAAACAACCGAAACAATGTTACGAAGCAAATTTTCATGTTAGGTTTTAGGTCCGAAATTTTGCATTATTATGAGTTGGTTCGAGTTTACTGTATGAGTTTGTTACTTATAAATTAGGTTGCGTTTTAAACTGCCCTCTAATCAGTCTTAACGTTCATATAATGCTTTTTTTTAAGGACGCAAATCTATATATGAAAAACAAATACATACGGAACGTATTTTCCCAAAAAGAAATTATTTTTTACTCTACTTTGAATTCTTTCACTCGGTAGCACTAAAAACCGTGTTTTCTCTCTCTCATGCAAAATCAACGTTTTGGCTTAACTTTATCAATTAATTTTTTTATAGTTTTATGTTATCGTTCTCGTTCAACAAACATGATAAAGGAACTAATGTATAGTATAAAAAAAAGAGAAATAAAAAAATAAACACTCATTTATCTGGACCATGAAACTTATAAATGGTCACACATTTCATCGTTTTTATTTGAAAATTTTTATAAAATTTTAATTTCAGTACATCCAAAGAAAGTCAAAATTTCGGGAGGAGGGGTGAGCTTTAGCCAATCACCACCCTTACGTTTGCGAACTAGTTCTTATACTCATAATCCTCAAAAATTCTCTCTCCGGTCTCTCTCTCTCCTCGAGTTCAACCTCTCTCTCTCTCCTCTCTCTCTTCTCATGTCTCTCCATCTCCGCGCGCTCTCTCTCCTCTTCTCTTCTCTCTTCTCCTCTCACTCTCTCTCTCTCTCTCTTCTCCTCTCTCTCTCTCTCTCTCTCTCTCTCTCTCCTCTCCATCTCCTCTCTCTCCATCATATATATATACGATATATATTGAGAGAGACACAATATATATATTATTATATATATATATATAATTACTAAACAAATAATATTATATAATATATATAAATTATATAGTATATATATATATATATATATATATATTAATATATTAATATTTTTATATACTACTATATTTATACTAGTAATAATACCTAATATTAAATGTTATATATATTATATTTATATATATATATATATATATATATATTATATATATATATATTATATTTATATATATATATATATATATAATATATAATATATATTATATATATTATATATATATATTAATATATATAATATAATATATATATATATTAATAGATATAAATATATATATATTATATATATATATATATATATATATAATACTATATATATATTATATATATATATAATAATATATTATATATATATATTTGTAATATATATATATATATAATTATATTATTGACTTAAAGAGGAGGTATTATTATTGGTATTATTATATTATATATATATATGAATATATATATAGGTGTTGTGTTGTGTGTGTAGTGGTCTGGTGCTGCTTGTGGTGTGCGTGTGGTGAGTGTGTGTACTGTGCTTTTATTATTGGTGCTATTTCGCCTGATCAGTTTATATCTAAGTAAAAGAAAATGCCCGAATGAGTGAACAAATTAAGATGAAGAGAAAGATTACAAAGAAGAAAAACGTCCCACTTCGATTTCGACGTCGCCATCAATCAAATCAGGCGACAAGATTTTCTTCTTCCTTTTTTTTGCGGAGTGCCCTTTTGATCATTTTAAACCATCATTATCATATTACAGGAGAGAATCTTTTATTTTTCTGGCGTGTAAGCCTGCTTATATAATTGTGTAGCGTATATAATAATTATATATATATATATATATATATAATAAGTATATATATATATATTATATATATTATATTTATATAATTAATATTATAATACTATAATATATATTATAATATATATATATTATTTATTTTATATTATGAGTTATGCTTTCAACTCTTTCCCGCTTGGACGGTGTGGTGTCTCCCACTACAACTCCCCTTATGACACCTCCTCCACCCATACGCCAAAACCCTACCCTCTATCCTCCATACACCTCCTCCTCCAGCATCTTCTTTATTCCATCCATCCTCCCTCTCTCTCCCCCTTCCTCTCCTTCCTAACCCCTCCCGCCTCCCAACCTCTCCTAACCCATTATTTAATATTTTTTATATATATAATATAATATATATAATATATATATAATTTATATATATATATATATTATTATTATACATAATATATACTTATAATTATCATAATCCAGTTCTATACACCCTTGAACTAAACCCTTTTTCTAGAAAACTTTTAACATACAATAAGTATAAAATATCTATAGATTTTAAACATTCAACAACCCAAGCTTTCGCCCCACTCCTGAGGTCTCTATACAAAAATTTTTATCTTGAAAATCGGATTAACTTACTTCGTTCGACAAGACTCTTGATGTATTTTTTTTTAAGAAGCTTCTTATAACAATTTTCATTCATTAATGAATTATTTAACAAATTGTCAATTTCTATTTCTCACAGAATTTTTCAGAAATTTTTAGTATTTTCAATAATAAATGATTCAAAGAATTTTCTATTTTTCATTATTGCAGGATAGAATTATTTTTGCAGAATTTATATCAATAGTATCCTATAGATATTCTCATTTCTATGTTGCTGTAAGCAGAATTTAGTTTTTCAAATTTATGATATTCGCTCCTTAAAATCATCTCACTCACCAATATATTTTTCGTCACAATTGTTGCAATCTGTGATATAAATTCCTGTGTTGCATTAACATTTCTACACAAGTTTTATCTATATGGAGTACTTTACACTCTGTTCTAAGGATACTGGGTTTGAGATATATATTATTATATTATATATATTTATAATATATATATAAATATATATTTTATATTTTATATATAATATAATATTTATATAATATTATATAATATATATATATTATAAGGAATAATTAGAATGTATTATATATATTCATAGGTATTCAGTAAACTTACTTTTGGGACAGAGAAGTATATATATATATATATTATATGATATAACTATATATATATAATATATTATATATATATATATATATACTAGTATATATATATTATCTATATATATATATATATATATATATATATAGTAATATATAGTTATATATATATAGTATATGATATATATATATATAGTATATATTTTATATATTCAGTTCCTATATGAATGTGAATCAGCTATTTCATCCTTTTTAAATGTGTTTTGCAATAGACTACTCACCCACCGAGTATAATTTTTTCCTACACCCCCAAGTGTAAGGGTTGAAACCTTGGGTTGGGTTGCGTTTCACCCCGCCGTCAAGAATTATTTCATTATAGGTTTATAACATTAAGAAGATATCAAATAATATAAGACGATATAAACCAGATTCAAGTTTGTAAGAGAAGAATTGATGATCTCCGGTTTGACAAGGTTTTTTTTAATGAAAGAGCGGAGGGGTCGAGTAATCTGCCCCGTCCTTCGTCTTTGGTGATTTTATGTAAAGATAATTTATTCTATATACAATAATATTATATATAACTTGTTCTAATTGATATTTTTTTGAAAATACATCTTTATGGAAAGGGGGGGACACTCTCTCTCTATATATAGTCCGCTCTCACTCTCTTGAGAAGAAATCGCGATTGCTCGAAATTTACATACTATGAATTATTTTGATATACGAATAGTTAATTTTTTTTTGGGTGTGGGAACGAATCATTCCCCACTCAAAATTTATGGAAAAATAAATAAATTTAATATTTGTTTTATTTTAATAGTTAATTTTTTTGGGGTACGGAACGATTTTTCCCTACACCAAAATTTATGTACAGAGAGTTATAAGATTTTATATAGTCGTAGTGATATATATTACCAAACCTCGTCAATAATATGTTTTACTTTTATTTTATCGATTAATTCTTTTTCTTCACTATAGGTTATAAGTATGAAAGTTCGGTTAGTCGGAGAACTATCGCTTGACTCTCGATGATACATATATTTCTTGGCTCACATTTTCTAGCGCTTCTATTTATTTATGGGGCAGCAGGAGGGGTTCTGGTGACCTTATCACAGGAATCAACCCAACTTTATTAAAATTATTTAATAATATTTTTTAAAAAAAAAATTATATAATTTTTTATATAATTATTAATAAAAGACAGTTCATGTAGAGTTGTTCTTGTTAGATTAAGGGTGTTGTAAGTATGTAAGCGTAGCTCACTACGAGCGATTATTCGAGCGCGAGGATAAGAAATGCTGACGACACAATAGTATGTCTGTGACTTGTCACAGGAAACAACTTACTCTCTATTTATTATAGAAAAAACCTTATTTTATCCTCCATCAGTAATAGAATGAAAGATTTTAGCATACTCGAAAGACTGAACAAAGATAAATCAAAAAAACATCATTTCTTTATTACCTCACATAGGCTATCGAGCTCCTTACTCATTGGAATATGCATGTGGGAAAAACAAATTATTACCCTAATTCGAAAGTCAACTTAATAGACTAAGGGTTGATTATATATATATAGATCTTTAAACATCAACCTGAATATAAACTTTTAAAATCAGGATTTGACAAAGTGTATAATAGAAATGAAGTTCTTGAATTATTGGTGAAAGAGGATGGAATATCACGATTCATTTTTTAGAGATTACTACGTGAAACGAAGCTAACACCAAAATCTAAAAGTTTGAAGTAATTCAGCAAGATTCGAGTTTAATTCCACATCCAAAATTCATCGAATCCCGCTGATGGAGAATAAAATCTCCTCTGACTCATTCAGTTCAAATGGTGGCTGCCTTTCGAAGTACTCAGCAACTTATAGCGGATGAAGAACAACCGCGACCGTTATATAAACAGCCTCGATTGTCTTGAAAGACCTTCCAGCGATTTTTTGCGGGAAGTGGATGGCCAATGTGTTAGCGAGCGACCCAAGATACGAGCTGCTGTTAAGCTCTGGACGCGGAGATTCCCCAATGTAATCGAATCCCGCTGATGGAAGAATAAAATCTCACTTTGACTCATTAGTTCAAAGAAAGAATAATCGTCTTTATACTTCGAATGATATAAAGACTGAATTCTAATCAAAGTAAAGCTGAAGATTTTTATACGAGAGGAAGATATAAGAACATAAGTTCAATTTATATAAGTGAAAATAATCATAAATTTGCTATAATAAATGAAGAATAAAGCAAAATTATTAAGAATTTTCAATTATTTAACTACTTATTTACAAATTACATAATTATCTGATTTAACTAAAAAAATTCCTTATGAAGTAATCGAAATTAAAAAAGCAACTTCAAAATGAGGGCCTTCAATCATTGCTATTCTACGTCAAAGTGAAGATCAAATTACTAATTTATATCTTCCAAGAGGATTGTGAAATATCTTGAATGATGTCGAATTTTTAAATTTTTTAGAACAATATTCAAATGCAATATATTGGCAGGAATATCAATAATTGTGATTTAGATAATTCAATATTTAAAAGGAAAAATATTATATATAAAAAATATATATAATGAAAACATCCATTATTACTCAACCAACTCTCCTTTGTTAATTTTATGTATATTTTTCCATACTCTCTGATATTCGTTCACTAATTTTTTTGTTAAAATTTTCATGAAATTGGAAAGATTACATTTTTTTATCACACAGTTGCAGCAACTTTAATAAATTATAATAACAATTTAGTGAATTCTTTTCCTTTGAACCTTTAATCTTCTGAAAAGCTTGCTCTAATTTATCATTAAGATCTAATATTTTATCATAATTCTTCTTTATATCTTCATGGTTGTTACAATACATTTTAATAAATTTCTCTAAATATATTCTTGATGAATATTTTAATGGTAAATCCTGATTATGCTGAGTATATTGTGATCGATAAGGTTTATAATTATTGTTATTCCATTTTTGTTTAAATTTTCCATCAAAACGATTATAGTCAACTTCTAACAGCTCTTCACATTTATAGTATAAATTATAAAAAAATTTACTTGAATTATTCATCCATATATCTGCTTTAATTTAACGTCAAATTTAAAACAATAAGAATCACTACTTTCAAATATTTTCTTCCAAGACGAATAAAATATATCTCCAGTTTTTAATTATAGATTTTTTTTATATAAAATGGATTTATAAAATTCTCTATAAAACTGTCTTTATAAAATATTATGCAAGTAGTAGGGAAACTGCCAAGCGAGCGAAGCGAGCCTGTACCAGACCTTTTTTTTTTACCTCAAAAATTATTTAGTTTTTTTAACGATTGTCATCGAATGTTAAACAGAGACTTTTTAAGAGACACTATATATATATATATATATATATATATATATATATATATATATATATATATATATATATATATATATATATATAACAAAAATATAATATATATATATATATATATATATATATATATATATATATATATATATATATATATATATATATATAAATATATACACATAAAGAGTATATGTATATATATATATATATATATATATAAATATTTATATTTATATATATAAAAACACAAATATATAAAAAATATATATATATATATATATATATATATATATATATATATATATATATATATATATATATATATATATATATATATATATATATATAAGTGTGTGTGTGTGTGAATGGGAAGCATTTGAAATTTCTTGAAGACTTGATTAAAAAAGATGTCTTTTAAAAGGATTTGAGGATGTTATAGAAACGTGGCCTATTTTTAAATAATACCAATTGTTTGACGCTGGAGTTTGTTGAATTAGTAATTTGTTGGATATGAAGTATTTGAAATGTCTACGAAGTTATTGGTTCTCATTAATTATAACGACTAAAGCAGATTTCAATGGCAAAATAATAGATGCTATTTTTTTTCTAAGCTGCAATATTTAATATTTATTTAACCGCTCACTGGTCCGGGGTACGGGACGAACTACCTTTTTGTATACCATAATGTCATTTATCTCCAAAAATATTGTCTGTGAATACATATATGATGCTTAAAACCATTAGGGATAATTGGAAATAAAAATT